>CAAHFI010675643.1:0-10284 GCA_900893395.1 Euglena gracilis
TGCGAAGGGCGGCGGGCGGATAGGGCAATTTTGCCCGCGGGCGTGCGTAAAACGCAGCAGTTGCCCGGGAGGCGCAAAATAGCACGTAAGTAACGGACGCCCCCAAAACGTCATTTTTCGGCCGTTTTCGGCCGAAATGGTGTCCGGCGCTCCAAAACGAGCGCTCTGCCCGGTAGAGGGCGGCGATCCTTTTATCAACTGTTGCGAAGGCGGCGGGGGATAGGCAATTTTTGCCCGCGCGGCGTGCGCAAAACGCAGCGTTCCGCCGGGAGGCGCAAAATAGCACGTAAGTAACGGACGCCCCAAAAACGTCATTTTTGGCCGTTTTCGGGCCCAATCGGCTGCGTTCGGCGCTCCAAAAACGAGCGCTCTGCCCGGCTAGAGGTCGGATCCCTTACCTAACTGTTGCGAAAGGGCGGCGGGCGGATAGGGCAATTTTTGCCCGCGGCGGGCGTGCGCAAACGCAGCCGTTACGCCCGGGAGGCGCAAAATAGCACGTCGGACGCCCAAACGGCATTTTTCGGCCATTTTCGGCCGAAATCTGCGCCGGCGCTCCAAAAACGAGCGCTCTGCCCGGCTAGAGGTCGGCGATCCTTTACCTGACTGTTGCGAAGGGCGGCGGGCGGATAGGCGCAATTTTGCCCGCGGCGGGCGTGCGTAAAACGCAGCAGTTACCGCCCGGGAGGCGCAAAATAGCACGTAAGAACGGACGCCCTAAAACGGCATTTTTCGGCCATTTTCGGCCGAAATCGGCTGCGCCGGCGCTCCAAAAACGAGCGCTCTGCCCGGCTAGAGGTCGGCGATCCTTTACCTGACTGTTTGCGAAGGGCGGCGGGCGGATAGGCGCAATTTTGCCCGCGGCGGGCGTGCGTAAAACGCAGCGTTCCGCCCGGGAGGCGCAAAATAGCACGTAAAACGGACGCCCAAAAACGTCATTTTTCGGCCGTTTTCGGCCGAAATCGTGCGCCGGCGCTCCAAAACGAGCGCTCTGCCCCGGCTAGAGGTCGGCGATCCTTTACCTGACTGTTGCGAAGGGCGGCGGGCGGATAGGCGCAATTTTGCCCGCGGCGGGCGTGCGTAAAACGCAGCAGTTACCGCCCGGGAGGCGCAAAATAGCACGTAAAACGGACGCCCAAAAACGCATTTTTCGGCCATTTTGGCCGAAATCGGCTGCGCCGGCGCTCCAAAAACGAGCGCTCTGCCCCGGCTAGAGGTCGGCGATCCTTTACCTCTGTTGCGAAGGGCGGCGGGCGGATAGGCGCAATTTTGCCCGCGGCGGGCGTGCGTAAAACGCAGCAGTTACCGCCCGGGAGGCGCAAAATAGCACGTAAAACGGACGCCCCAAAAACGGCATTTTTCGGCCATTTTCGGCCGAAATCGTGCGCCGGCGCTCCAAAACGAGCGCTCTGCCCCGGCTAGAGGTCGGCGATCCTTTACCTGACGTTGCGAAGGGCGGCGGGCGGATAGGCGCAATTTTGCCCGCGGCGGGCGTGCGTAAAACGCAGCCGTTACCGCCGGGAGGCGCAAAATAGCACGTAAAACGGACGCCCAAAACGTCATTTTTCGGCCGTTTTCGGCCGAAATCGGCTGCGCCGGCGCTCCAAAAACGAGCGCTCTGCCCGGCTAGAGGTCGGCGATCCTTTACCTGACTGTTGCGAAGGGCGGCGGGCGGATAGGCGCAATTTTGCCCGCGGCGGGCGTGCGTAAAACGCAGCAGTTACCGCCCGGGAGGCGCAAAATAGCACGTAAAACGGACGCCCAAAAACGCATTTTTCGGCCGTTTTCGGCCGAAATCGGCTGCGCCGGCGCTCCAAAAACGAGCGCTCTGCCCCGGCTAGAGGTCGGCGATCCTTTACCTACTGTTGCGAAGGGCGGCGGGCGGATAGGCGCAATTTTGCCCGCGGCGGGCGTGCGTAAAACGCAGCAGTTACCGCCCGGGAGGCGCAAAATAGCACGTAAAACGGACGCCCAAAAACGGCATTTTTCGGCCATTTTCGGCCGAAATCGGCTGCGCCGGCGCTCCAAAACGAGCGCTCTGCCCCGGCTAGAGGTCGGCGATCCTTTTACCTGACTGTTGCGAAGGGCGGCGGGCGGATAGGCGCAATTTTGCCCGCGGCGGGCGTGCGTAAAACGCAGCAGTTACCGCCCGGGAGGCGCAAAATAGCACGTAAACGGACGCCCAAAAACGTCATTTTTCGGCCTTTTCGGCCGAAATCGGCTGCGCGGCGCTCCAAAAACGAGCGCTCTGCCCCGGCTAGAGGTCGGCGATCCTTTACCTGACTGTTGCGAAGGGCGGCGGGCGGATAGGCGCAATTTTGCCCGCGGCGGGCGTGCGTAAAACGCAGCCGTTGCCGCCCGGGAGGCGCAAAATAGCACGTAAAACGGACGCCCCAAAAACGTCATTTTTCGGCCGTTTTCGGCGAAATCGGTGCGCCGGCGCTCCAAAACGAGCGCTCTGCCCCGGCTAGAGGTCGGCGATCCTTTACCTGACTGTTGCGAAGGGCGGCGGGCGGATAGGCGCAATTTTGCCCGCGGCGGGCGTGCGTAAAACGCAGCAATTACCGCCCGGGAGGCGCAAAATAGCACGTAAAACGGACGCCCCAAAAACGGCATTTTTCGGCCATTTTCGGCCGAAATCGGCTGCGCGGCGGCGCTCCAAAAACGAGCGCTCTGCCCCGGCTAGAGGTCGGCGATCCTTTACCTGACTGTTGCGAAGGGCGGCGGCGGATAGGCGCAATTTTGCCCGCGGCGGGCGTGCGTAAAACGCAGCAGTTACCGCCCGGGAGGCGCAAAATAGCACGTGAACGGACGCCGCCAAAAACGCATTTTTCGCCGTTTTCGGCCGAAATCGGCTGCGCCGGCGCTCCAAAAACGAGCGCTCTGCCCGGCTAGAGGTCGGCGATCCTTTACCCTGTGCGAAGGGCGGCGGGCGGATAGGCGCAATTTTGCCCGCGGCGGGCGTGCGTAAAACGCAGCGCCGTTACCGCCCGGGAGGCGCAAAATAGCACGTAAAACGGACGCCCCAAAAACGGCATTTTTCGGCGTTTTCGGCAAATCGGCTGCGCCGGCGCTCCAAAAACGAGCGCTCTGCCCGGCTAGAGGTCGGCGATCCTTTACCGAACTGTTGCGAAGGGCGGCGGGGGCGCAATTTTGCCCGCGGCGGGCGTGCGTAAAACGCAGCAGTTACCGCCCGGGAGGCGCAAAATAGCACGTAAAACGGACGCCCCAAAAACGGCATTTTTCGGCCATTTTCGGCCGAAATCGGCTGCGCCGGCGCTCCAAAAACGAGCGCTCTGCCCCGGCTAGAGGTCGGCGATCCTTTACCTGACTGTTGCGAAGGGCGGCGGGCGGATAGGCGCAATTTTGCCCGCGGCGGGCGTGCGTAAAACGCAGCAGTTACCGCCCGGGAGGCGCAAAATAGCACGTAAAACGGACGCCCAAAAAGCATTTTTCGGCCATTTTCGGCCGAATCATGCGCGGCGCTCCAAAAACGAGCGCTCTGCCCCGGCTAGAGGTCGGCGATCCTTTACCGACAGGCTGTTGCGCAATTACCGCCCGGAGGCGCAAAATAGCACGTTGGCAACGGACGCCCAAAAAACGGCATTTTTCGGTCATTTTCGGCCGAAATCGGCGCGCCGGCGCCAAAAACGAGCGCTGCCCGGCTAGAGGTCGCGCGATCCTTTCCCTGATCGTTGCGAAGGGCGGCGGGCGGACAGGCGCAATTTTGCCCGCGGCGGGCGTGCGTAAAACGCAGCATTACGCCCGGGAGGCGCAAAATAGCACGTTGGAAACGGACGCCCAAAAAGGCATTTTTTCGGTCATTTTCGGCCGAAATGCCGCGCCGGCGCCCAAAAACGAGCGCTCTGCCCGGCTAGAGGTCGGCGATCCTTTCCTGATCGTTGGCGAAGGGCGGGCGGACAGGCGCAATTTTGCCCGCGGGGGCGTGCGTAAAACGCAGCATTACCGCCCGGGAGGCGCAAAATAGCACGTTGGAACGGACGCCCAAAACGCATTTTCGGTCATTTTCGGCGAAATCGGCGCGCCGGCGCCCAAAAAACGAGCGCTCTGCCCGGCTAGAGGTCGGCGATCCTTTACCTGATCGTTGCGAAGGGCGGCGGGCGGACAGGCGCAATTTTGCCCGCGGCGGGCGTGCGTAAAACGCGCGCCGCCCGGGAGGCGCAAAATAGCACGTTAACGGACGCCGCAAAAAGGCATTTTTCGGTCATTTTCGGCCGAAATCGGCCGTGCCGGCGCTCCAAAAACGAGCGCTCTGCCCGGCTAGAGGTCGGCGATCCTTTACCTGATCGTTGCGAAGGGCGGTGGCGGACAGGCGCAATTTTGCCCGGGGGGCGTGCGTAAAACGCGCCCGGGAGGCGCAAAATAGCACGTTGAACGGACGCCCAAAAACGGCATTTTTCGGTCATTTTCGGCCGAAATCGGCGCGCCGGCGCCAAAAACGAGCGCTCTGCCCGGCTAGAGGTCGGCGATCCTTTGCTGATCGTTGCGAAGGGCGGGGCGGACAGGCGCAATTTTGCCCGCGGCGGGCGTGAGTAAAACGCAGCATTACCGCCCGGGAGGCGCAAAATAGCACGTTGGAACGGACGCCGCAAAAACGTTTTTCGGTCATTTTCGGGAAATCGGCGCGCCGGCGCTCCAAAAACGAGCGCTCTGCCCGGCTAGAGGTCGGCGATCCTTTTACCTGATGTTGCGAAGGGCGGCGGGCGGACAGGCGCAACTTTGCCCGCGGCGGGCGTGCGTAAAACGCAGCATTACCCCCGGAGGCGCAAAATAGCACGTTGGAAACGGACGCCCAAAAAAAGCATTTTTCGGTCATTTTCGGCGAAATCGGCGCGCCGGCGCTCCAAAACGAGCGCTCTGCCCGGCTAGAGGTCGGCGATCCTTTACCTGACGTTGCGAAGGCGGCGGACAGGCGCAATTTTGCCCGCGGCGGGCGTGCGTAAAACGCAGCATTACCGCCGGGAGGCGCAAAATAGCACGTTTGGTAACGGACGCCCAAAAACGGCATTTTTCGGTCATTTTCGGCCGAAATCGGCGCGCCGGCGCTCCAAAAACGAGCGCTCTGCCCGGCTAGAGGTCGGCGATCCTTTTTGACCGTTGCGAAGGGCGGGCGGACAGGCGCAATTTTGCCCGCGGCGGGCGTGCGTAAAACGCAGCAAGTTACCGCCCGGGAGGCGCAAAATAGCACGTTGGTAACGGACGCCCCAAAAACGCATTTTTCGGTCATTTTCGGCGAAATCGGCGCGCCGGCGCTCCAAAACGAGCGCTCTGCCCGGCTAGAGGTCGGCGATCCTTTCCTGACGTTGCGAAGGGCGGGGGCGGACAGGCGCAATTTTGCCCGCGGCGGCGTGCGTAAAACGCAGCAGTTACCGCCCGGGAGGCGCAAAATAGCACGTTGAACGGACGTCCAAAAACGTTTTTCGGTATTTTCGGCGAAATCGGCGCGCCGGCGCACCAAAACGAGCGCTCTGCCCCGGCTAGAGGTCGGCGATCCTTTCCTGATCGTGCAAGGGCGGGGCGGACAGGCGCAATTTTCCCGCGGCGGGCGTGCGTAAAACGCAGCAGTTACCGCCCGGGAGGCGCAAAATAGCACTTTGGAACGGACGCCCCAAAACGCATTTTTCGGTCATTTTCGGCCGAAATCGGCGCGCCGGCGCTCCAAAAACGAGCGCTCTGCCCCGGCTAGAGGTCGGCGATCCTTTACCTGACTGTTGCGAAGGGCGGCGGGCGGACAGGCGCAATTTTGCCCGCGGCGGGCGTGCGTAAAACGCAGCATTACCCCGGGAGGCGCAAAAAGCAGTGTACGTCTGATTCCCAATTCCCCTTTCCCAATTCCCAAAAGCCTTCGCTTTCGCCTTGGCGCACCTACTTGGGAACTGAAAATCAGAGTAACAGTAAAAACCCTTTTCCCACTTCCCAAGAAGCAAAGCACGGAGCAATGCAGGGAGGACGGACTGGATAACCAAGTCCGGTCCGAGAAAGGAAAAGGAGAAAAAAAAAGAATACCACCTGTGGAGAGAGAAGGGGCACCCATTAGGAATCCTAATAGGATCTGCTTCCATCCTAACTTCCTCAACGGAAGGGGACAGAAGCATACGCCTGGTACACATCCCCCTCCCAGGGCTATGCCCGATTTCCCCTTTGGACCAGGCATTCTGGCCACAGGGATTTCGGACACAGACCTGGTCTGTGGGAGGTGCACCCTGGCGCATCCACAGGGGCCCTTTCCGTCGCACAGGGGTCCACTCAAAGGGGGGGGCGGAAAGGAGGGGACCCAAAAAGCCCAAAACGCGCAAAATGGTTTCACCTATTTGCGGTGGCTTATGGGTATATATATATAGCCCACTGGGGAAAATGGGGCTGGCAGGTTTCCTTGCCAAGCAAACCCATCCACCCAGTTTGGGTGTGCCAAGGCACTTGGGGTTGGGTCCATGGGCATTCCAGGAAAACCCATGGGAGGGTGTGGAAGGAGGGGGCCTCTGACCAGTCAAACCTGGGCAGGGCGCATGGCCAGTCAAACCTGACCACGCAAAAGGAAATCCTACTCTACAAAACCAACTGCCGGCGACAGCATTTGCCCCGGGGGGAAAGTAGAGAGGAGTGGGGGGTTGGCTTAGGCCAGAAAAGTTGTGCTGTCTGGCAGCCTTAAGGCCTCAAACGGCCGAAAAGAAAAGAGGGAAAGGAAAAGAGGCCGTCGGCCCTGTGCGCTGCGTGTCGCACGCCCGCGAGAGGGGAGAGGGGAGAGGGGTGTGCATGCATGCGCACGGAATCCTGCACATGGCAGCATCCCGGTGGGAACTTACTAGCGGCGAATACCGCAAAGGGTCTTCGAAGGGGCTGTTCGGGCGAATACCCAAACAGGGTGTCAGGCGAATACCTGACGAGGGTGCTGAAAGACGCCGCATTGGCGCTGACAGACACCTCACCTGCCTTTACTGGGCGTTCGCGGACCTCACGCCAGTAGTCGTGTTGGGGGTCCCCTAATGGGTCCTCAACCAACTCCAGTTGGCGTGGGGAACGCGGCGGAGCTGATTCACTCCGAATGGTGTTGAGCTCCGGATCGTTGACATCAAAGGAAGGGGTCTCCCAGTCCTTGATCCAATTATCCGGCAGCTTCTCCCTGGTACGTTCAGCATGATGCTGAAGATACCGTTGGAGTTGCTCCCAGAAAATTCTGGGCAGCATCACCGGCCAGATGATGTAATTCATCCGGGGGTGATTCGCAGGCACCTGCGGGGGCATCCCCGGGGTCTGCTTGAAGTTGATGTCATACATCCACCTCGCTGTCCGAGCTCTTGCGGTATGGGGCCGTAATACAGCCGCCAACCAACCTCTGAAGTCCACCAAATCGTGTTCTTCAGGAGGCCACAGTGGCAAGGCGTATCCGCCATGCTGACGCTTGGAGAACAGGGGGTAAACCTGTGTCTCCCAGTCGCCATCAGTCCAGAGGTAAGGCATTCTTACCTTGGCGTGTTCCTCGACGGCGAGGCGCATTGCCCCAGCGTCGATCTGGAACTCACGGGCCATTCCCGTGTGGCGGTAGCTTTCTACCTTTCGGAAGTCGGAGTGCTTCAGGCGGCCTTCCACCTGCTTGTACTCCTTCTTCCACTTCTCCAGTGTCTCCCAGTGCTGGGGGACAATGGTGGTGACTGCTCCATCAGCAGTCTGCACGAACTTGCCTCCTATACAGTTGATGCACAAGGCAGGGATATCCCTGTCGTGAGCATTCTCACTGTAGGAGTAGTTCAAGCTGTGCTTCCAGGCGTTCAGGCACTCGCCACATACGAGCGCCACACAGTTCGGCACATATGCCCTGTGATGGAACCACGAGGATTGCACCTGCCGCTTGCACACATGCACAAGCGGTTGGTTGTGCCGCACATGGTGGCACACGGTGCACGTCCAGGCAAAGGACGTGCCGTGCTGGAAATCCAACACGCAGTCCTCGCCAAAGTACTGTGCCAGTACTCTGGGTGAGCGCCTGTTCCAGAATGTCCAGGTATGTTCCGGGACATAGTGGAAAGGTTCTCCTCGGACGAAGAGGGGCTGAATCCATCGATTCAGTGACCCTTTCTGGTGCCTAATAGCAGCCAGTTTCTTCGTCCTCTCTTCCACGGTGCCTAGTCTGGTCAGGATATCCTGGGTCCAGAGCTGGGCATCCGCAGACACAGGAGGTGAAGCAGGTTCATCCTGCTCCTCATCCGTCGATCCGGCGGAAGATTGGGCCTGTCGACCACGAGCCTTACCTTTCGGTTTGCTCTGGCCGTACCCGGACGATGCAACGGCCGAATAGTCGTGCATTGTCGTAGGGCCTTTCGGCTGTCCGCCAGTCTGACCTCCAGCGCCACCTTTCGGTGGTGGTTTCCCATCACCGCCTTTGGAAGGGGGCTTACAGGGTGCAGCACCCGGTTTGCCTCCTTTCGGCTTCGCACTCCCGGAATCAGGAGACGACGCCTGCGGCTTACTCCTGGTATCAGGAGCCGATGGTGCCGGAGTAGACGTTTGCCGTCTGGGCGAAGCGGGCATACTGACCGCTGGGTCGCGCATGACGCTCCGAGGGGTTCGGCACTCGTTCCTGGGGTTGTTCAGCCGGCCGTCGCCGAGCAGGTTCATCCTGTCCGACGAGGCGTGGCACTGTGGTCGTCACCGGAATCGGTGCTTCCACAGGCGCTGGCGCTCCCAGAAACTCTGCCATTGTCCTCGGGACGGCAGGGACCCTGCGCGGTGTCGGTGGTCGTGGGGTATCTCCTCCACTTCCATTTCGACATCCGGTCTAGGAGGTTGATCCTCCACAACCGCTGGCGCAGGTGCTACGGGAGGTTGATCCTCCGTGTAGCCGGTGCGACAGATGGCTCTGTCGGCTGGGGTTCATCCCCTGAAGGTGGTTGCACTGCTGCCGGAGATGGGGTGTGGGGACACCGACATCTGGTGTCTCCACGACCTCAGCGGCGGAGCTTGATGCTACGCCTCCACCTCGTGGCGTTAGTGCAGCAGCCACGGCAGTAATGCCAGTGACTACGGCGCCGAGCACACGGCCTCCTAATGAGGTGCGTGCTGCGGGCTGGTAGGTTCTTCGAGGATATCCTCGACGACCATACCAGTCACCTCGGCTGGAGGCTCAGCCGTTGGAACAGGCGTAGCAGCCACAGGTATATCCCCTGCGGGTGCTTTCGTCTGGCCTAGGCTGTGCCGGAGCATGCAGAGCAGCGTAGAGGATATCCTCCACGTTCTCACCTTCCTCCTCAGGAAGTTCCTGGTCTCCACCTACCGGTGGACAGACGGGAGCCGCCGCGGGGCCGGGGAAACCGATCGTTCCCCTGCCGCTCGCGGGGCAGAGACGAAGATACAGCCGTTCCTGTCGGAGACGGCGGCGCTGCCTCCAGAATGGTGACGGAGGGGCTGCGGTCGCGTTCCTCCCGCCGCGGAATCGCGGTGGTGGAAGCGACTGACGCCTCCGTCTCCTTCGCGCCAGAGGTTCATCCTCTGGGGCGATGAAGGCGCGCAGATCCTCGGGCGAACGAGGATCGTCGGGGTGCCATCGGCATCCCTGGGCATCCGCCAGCCTGTAAAAGGCCAGCGTACTGCTACTGGCGCTGTTGGGCCAGGGTGGCGGCCATGATGGCTGCACCCAGGCGTTGCAGGCCTGTTCGGGCCCAGGAAGCCGCGGTAACGCGTGTCTTCCCAGACCTCGAAAAACCCCCTCGAACTCCTGACGCATGCCAGAATCGGCATACCAGGTCGAGGATGGCCTTCGGGTGACATCAGCTGGAGGAATACCTCCCGGTCGAGGGTACCGCCAAACTGTCGCCTCAAATGTTCCTCCAGGTCTATCAGGCCAGGTGCCAGTTGGGGCGCAGGTCGGCGATAACCCGACGACGACGAGGTCCCTCAACGGGGTCGCCGTAGTCTGGTGGCAAGCTTTCCATACCAGGCCTATCGTCCTGGGGGTCACGGAGATGTATATACACCTCCATGACGTAGGTGGTCCAGGCTCGCCACCAGAACTGTTGCAGCATAAAAATACGCTGCTTGTGGACGCGGCGACTTTTGCCCTGGACATCCGGGGCGTCGCGGCACACATGCATAAGCATGCGGCGTCCCATCTCCAGGCCCGGGTTATCCCGAGGCGGTGGAGGACTTCCGCGCACGCCGAATCCCCAGAAGTCGACAGGAAATTCCTGCCGGCAGTACTTACAACAGAGGTCATACCTCTGTGGGTAAGCCAGGGAAACGCTTAACGCGGAAGGTGGAGCCGTAATGGCTCAC
>CAAHFI010679559.1:0-19959 GCA_900893395.1 Euglena gracilis
GCAAATCCCTTCTGTTGCTCAACCGTTCGAGGCCCAAAATAACAAATCCCTTGTGTTCTCAAGTCGTTTCGGGGGGCAAATCCCTTGTGTTTCCAAGTCGTTTCGGGGCAAATCCCTTCTGTTGCTCAACTGTTTGAGGGCCCAAAATAACAAAATCCTTGTGTTTCAAGTCGTTTCGGGGGGGCAAATCCCTTGTGTTTCCAAGTCGTTTCGGGGAGCAAATCCTTCTGTTGCTCAACTGTTCGAGGGCCCAAAATAACAAAATCCCTTGTGTTCCAAGTCGTTCGGGGGCAAATCCCTTTGTTTCCAAGTCGTTTCGGGGGCAAATCCCTTCTGTTGCTCAACTGTTCGAAGGCCCAAAATAACAAAATCCCTTGTGTTTCCAAGTCGTTTCGGGGGCAAATCCCTTGTGTTTCCAAGTCGTTTCGGGAGCAAATCCCTTCTGTTGCTCAACTGTTCGAGGGCCCAAAAATAACAAAATCCCTTGTGTTTCCCAGTCGTTTCGGGGAGCAAATCCTTGTGTTTCCAAGTCGTTTCGGGGGCAAATCCCTTGTTGTTTCCAAGTCGTTTCGGGGCAAATCCCTTCTGTTGCTCAACTGTTCGAGGCCCAAAATAACAAAATCCCTTGTGTTTCCAAGTCGTTTCGGGGAGCAAATCCCTTCTGTTGCTCAACTGTTCGAGGCCCAAAATAACAAAATCCCTTGTGTTTTCCAAGTTGGCGTTCGTTCGGGGGGCAAATCCCTTTGTTTCCAAGTCGTTTCGGGGGCAAATCCCTTCTGTTGCTCAACTGTTCGAGGCCCAAAATAACAAAATCCCTTGTGTTTCCAAGTCGTTTCGGGGGCAAATCCCTTGTGTTCCAAGTCGTTTTCGGGGGCAAATCCCTTCTGTTGCTCAACTGTTTGAGGCCCCAAAATAACAAATCCCTTGTGTTTCCAAGTCGTTTTCGGGGGCAAATCCCTTCTGTTGCTCAACTGTTCGAGGGCCCCAAAATAACAAAATCCCTTGTGTTTCCAAGTCGTTTCGGGGGCAAATCCCTTTGTTTCCAAGTCGTTTCGGGGGCAAATCCCTTCTGTTGCTCAACTGTTCGAGGCCCCAAAATAACAAAATCCCTTGTGTTTCCAAGTCGTTTCGGGGGCAAATCCCTTCTGTTGCTCAACTGTTCGAGGGCCCCAAAATAACAAAATCCCTTGTGTTTCCCAGTCGTTTCGGGGGGCAAATCCCTTGTGTTTCCAAGTCGTTCGGGGAGCAAATCCCTTCTGTTGCTCAACTGTTTCGAGGGCCCCAAAATAACAAAATCCCTTGTGTTCCCAAGTCGTTTCGGGGAGCAAATCCCTTCTGTTGCTCAACTGTTCGAGGGCCCAAATAACAAAATCCCTTGTGTTTCCAGTCGTTTCGGGGAGCAAATCCCTTCCGTTGCTCAACTGTTCGAGGGCCCCAAAATAACAAAATCCCTTGTGTTTCCAAGTTTTCGGGGGGCAAATCCCTTGTGTTTCCAAGTCGTTTCGGGGGCAAATCCCTTCTGTTGCTCAACTGTTCGAGGGCCCAAAATAACAAAATCCCTTGTGTTTCCAAGTCGTTCGGGGGCAAATCCCTTGTGTTCCAAGTCGTTTCGGGGGCAAATCCCTTCTGTTGCTCAACTGTTCGAGGGCCCCAAAATAACAAATCCCTTGTGTTTCCAGTCGTTTCGGCCCTTGTGTTTCCAAGTCGTTTCGGGGAGCAAATCCCTTCTGTTGCTCAACTGTTCGAGGGCCCCAAAATAACAAATCCCTTGTGTTTCCAAGTCGTTCGGGGCCCTTGTGTTTCCAAGTCGTTTCGGGGAGCAAATCCCTTCTGTTGCTCAACTGTTCGAGGGCCCCAAAATAACAAAATCCTTGTGTTTCCAAGTCGTTTCGGCCCTTGTGTTCCAAGTCGTTTCGGGGAGCAAATCCCTTCTGTTGCTCAACTGTTCGAGGCCCCAAAATAACAAAATCCTTGTGTTTCCAAGTCGTTTCGGGGGGCAAAATCCCTTGTGTTTCCAAGTCGTTTCGGGGGGCAAATCCCTTCTGTTGCTCAACTGTTCGAGGGCCCCAAAATAACAAAATCCCTTGTGTTTCCCAAGTCGTTCGGGGGGCAAATCCCTTGTGTTTCCAAGTCGTTTCGGGGGCAAATCCCTTCTGTTGCTCAACTGTTCGAGGGCCCAAAATAACAAAATCCCTTGTGTTCCAAGTCGTTTCGGGGGGCAAATCCCTTGTGTTTCCAAAGTCGTTTCGGGGAGCAATCCCTTCTGTTGCTCAACTGTTCGAGGCCCCAAAATAACAAAATCCCTTGTGTTTCCAAGTCGTTTCGGGGGGCAAATCCCTTGTGTTTCCAAGTCGTTTCGGGGAGCAAATCCTTCTGTTGCTCAACTGTTCGAGGGCCCCAAAATAACAAAATCCCTTGTGTTTCCCAAGTCGTTTCGGGGGAAATCCCTTGTGTTTCCAAGTCGTTTCGGGAGCAAATCCTTCTGTTGCTCAACTTTCGAGGGCCCCAAAATAACAAAATCCCTTGTGTTTCCAAGTCGTTTCGGGGAGCAAATCCCTTGTGTTTCCAAGTCGTTTCGGGGGGCAAATCCCTTCTGTTTCCAAGTCGTTTCGGGGCAAAATCCCTTCTGTTGCTCAACTGTTTCGAGGCCCCAAATACAAAATCCTTGTGTTTCAAGTCGTTTCGGGGAGCAAATCCCTTCTGTTGCTCAACTGTTCGAGGCCCCAAAATAACAAAATCCCTTGTGTTTCCAAGTCGTTTCGGGGGGCAAATCCCTTGTGTTTCCAAGTCGTTTCGGGGAGCAAATCCCTTCTGTTGCTCAACTGTTCGAGGGCCCCAAAATAACAAAATCCCTTGTGTTTCCAAGTCGTTTCGGGGGCAAATCCCTTGTGTTTCCAAGTCGTTTCGGGGGCAAATCCCTTCTGTTTCCAAGTGTTTCGGGGGCAAATCCCTTTGTTGTCAACTGTTCGGGCCAAATCCCTTGTGTTTCCAAGTCGTTTCGGGGAGCAAATCCCTTCTGTTGCTCAACTGTTCGAGGCCCCAAAATAACAAAATCCCTTGTGTTTCCAAGTCGTTTCGGGGGGCAAATCCCTTGTGTTTCCAAGTCGTTTCGGGGAGCAAATCCCTTCTGTTGCTCAACTGTTCGAGGGCCCCAAAATAACAAAATCCCTTGTGTTTCCAAGTCGTACGGGGGCAATCCCTTGTGTTTCCAAGTCGTTTCGGGGAGCAAATCCCTTCTGTTGCTCAACTGTTCGAGGCCCAAAATAACAAAATCCCTTGTGTTTCCAAGTCGTTTCGGGGGCAAATCCCTTGTGTTTCCAAGTCGTTTCGGGGAGCAAATCCCTTCTGTTGCTCAACTGTTCGAGGGCCCCAAAATAACAAAATCCCTTGTGTTTCCCAGTCGTTTCGGGGGCAAATCCCTTCTGTGCTCAACTGTTCGAGGCCCCAAATAACAAAATCCCTTGTGTTTCAAGTGTTTCGGGGGGCAAATCCTTGTGTTTCCAAGTCGTTTCGGGGCAAATCCCTTCCGTTGCTCAACTGTTCGAGGGCCCAAAATAACAAAATCCCTTGTGTTTCAAGTCGTTTCGGGGGCAAATCCCTTGTGTTTCCAAGTCGTTTCGGGGGCAAATCCCTTCTGTTGCTCAACTGTTCGAGGGCCCCAAAATAAAAAATCCCTTGTGTTTCCCAGTCGTTTCGGGGAGCAAATCCTTCCGTTGCTCAACTGTTCGAGGGCCCCAAAATAACAAATCCCTTGTGTTTCCAAGTCGTTTCGGGGGGCAAATCCCTTGTTTTCAAGTCGTTTCGGGGGCAAATCCCTTCTGTTGCTCAACTGTTCGAGGGCCCCAAAATAACAAAATCCCTTGTGTTTCCAAGTCGTTTCGGGGGGCAAATCCCTTGTGTTTCCAAGTCGTTTCGGGAGCAAATCCCTTCTGTTGCTCAACTGTTCGAGGGCCCCAAAATAACAAAATCCCTTGTGTTTCCAAGTCGTTTCGGGGGGAAATCCCTTGTGTTTCCAAGTCGTTTCGGGGAGCAAATCCCTTCTGTTGCTCAACTGTTCGAGGGCCCCAAAATAACAAAATCCCTTGTGTTTCCAAGTCGGTTTCGGGGGCAAATCCCTTTGTTTCCAAGTCGTTTCGGGGGCAAATCCCTTCTGTTGCTCAACTGTTCGAGGGCCCCAAAATAACAAAATCCCTTGTGTTTCCAAGTCGTTTCGGGGGCAAATCCCTTGTGTTTCCAAGTCGTTTCGGGAGGCAAATCCCTTCTGTTGCTCAACTGTTCGAAGGCCCCAAAATAACAAAATCCCTTGTGTTTCCCAAGTCGTTTCGGGGGGCAAATCCCTTGTGTTTCCAAATCGTTTCGGGGAGCAAATCCCTTCTGTTGCTCAACTGTTCGAGGCCCCAAAATAACAAAATCCTTGTGTTTCCAGTCGTTTCGGGGGCAAATCCCTTGTGTTTCCAAGTGTTCCGGGGGCAAATCCCTTCTGTTTCCAAGTCGTTTCGGGGCAAATCCCTTCTGTTGCTCAACTGTTCGAGGGCCCAAAATAACAAAATCCTTGTGTTTCCAAGTCGTTTCGGGGGGCAAATCCTTGTGTTTCCAAGTCGTTTCGGGGGCAAATCCCTTCTGTTGCTCAACTGTTCGAGGCCCCAAAATAACAAAATCCCTTGTGTTTCCAAGTCGTTTCGGGGGAAATCCCTTGTGTTTCCAAGTCGTTTCGGGGAGCAAATCCCTTCTGTTGCTCAACTGTTCGAGGGCCCCAAATAACAAAATCCCTTGTGTTTCCCAGTCGTTTCGGGGAGCAAATCCCTTGTGTTTCCAAGTCGTTCGGGGGCAAATCCCTTCTGTTTCCAAGTCGTTTCGGGGAGCAATCCCTTCTGTTGCTCAACTGTTCGAGGCCCCAAAATAACAAAATCCCTTGTGTTTCCAAGTCGTTTCGGGGGGCAAATCCCTTGTGTTTCCAAGTCGTTTCGGGGAGCAAATCCCTTCTGTTGCTCAACTGTTCGAGGGCCCCAAAATAACAAAATCCCTTGTGTTTCCAAGTCGTTTCGGGGGCAAATCCCTTGTGTTTCCAAGTCGTTTCGGGGGCAAATCCCTTCTGTTGCTCAACTGTTTCGAGGGCCCAAAATAACAAAATCCCTTGTGTTTCCAAGTCGTTTCGGGGGCAAATCCCTTGTGTTTCCAAGTCGTTTCGGGGAGCAAATCCCTTCTGTTGCTCAACTGTTCGAGGGCCCAAAATAACAAAATCCCTTGTGTTTCCAGTCGTTTCGGGGAGCAAATCCCTTCCGTTGCTCAACTGTTCGAGGGCCCCAAAATAACAAAATCCTTGTGTTTCCAAGTCGTTTCGGGGGGCAAATCCCTTGTGTTTCCAAGTCGTTTCGGGGGCAAATCCCTTCTGTTGCTCAACTGTTCGAGGGCCCCAAAATAACAAAATCCCTTGTGTTTCCAGTCGTTTTCGGGGGCAAATCCCTTGTGTTTCCAAGTCGTTTCGGGGGCAAATCCCTTCTGTTGCTCAACTGTTCGAGGCCCCAAAATAACAAAATCCCTTGTGTTTCCAAGTCGTTTCGGGGGGCAAATCCCTTCTGTTGCTCAACGTTCGAGGGCCCCAAAATAACAAAATCCCTTGTGTTTCCCAGTCGTTTCGGGGGCAAATCCCTTCTGTTGCTCAACTGTTCGAGGGCCCCAAAATAACAAATCCCTTGTGTTTCCAAGTCGTTTCGGGGGCAAATCCCTTGTGTTTCCAAGTCGTTTCGGGGGGCAAATCCCTTCGTTGCTCAACTGTTCGAGGGCCCCAAAATAACAAAATCCCTTGTGTTTCCAAGTCGTTTCGGGGGCAAATCCCTTGTGTTTCCAAGTCGTTTCGGGGAGCAAATCCCTTCTGTTGCTCAACTGTTCGAGGGCCCCAAAATAACAAAATCCCTTGTGTTTCCAAGTCGTTTCGGGGGCAAATCCTTGTGTTTCCAAGTCGTTTCGGGGGCAAATCCCTTCTGTTGCTCAACTGTTCGAGGGCCCCAAAATAACAAAATCCCTTGTGTTTCCAAGTCGTTTCGGGGGCAAATCCCTTGTGTTTCCAAGTCGTTTCGGGGGCAAATCCCTTCTGTTGCTCAACTGTTCGAGGGCCCCAAAATAACAAAATCCCTTGTGTTTCCAGTCGTTTCGGGGGCAAATCCCTTGTGTTTCCAAGTCGTTCGGGGGGCAAATCCCTTGTGTTTCCAGTCGTTTCGGGGGCAAATCCCTTCTGTTGCTCAACTGTTCGAGGGCCCCAAAATAACAAAATCCCTTGTGTTTCCAAGTCGTTTCGGGGGGCAAATCCTTGTGTTTCCAAGTCGTTTCGGGGGGCAAATCCCTTCTGTTGCTCAACTGTTCGAGGGCCCCAAAATAACAAAATCCCTTGTGTTTCCAAGTCGTTTCGGGGGGCAAATCCCTTGTGTTTCCAAGTCGTTTCGGGGAGCAAATCCCTTCTGTTGCTCAACTGTTCGAGGGCCCAAAAATAACAAAATCCTTGTGTTTCCAAGTCGTTTCGGGGGCAAATCCCTTGTGTTTCAAGTCGTTTCGGGGCAAATCCCTTCTGTTTCCAAGTCGTTCGGGGGCAAATCCCTCTGTGCTCATCTGTTCGAGGCCCCAAATAAAAATCCCTTGTGTTTCCAAGTTGTTCGGGGGCAAATCCCTTGTGTTTCCAAGTCGTTTCGGGGAGCAAATCCCTTCTGTTGCTCAACTGTTCGAGGGCCCCAAAATAACAAAATCCCTTGTGTTTCCAAGTCGTTTCGGGGGGCAAATCCCTTGTGTTTCCAAGTCGTTTCGGGGGCAAATCCCTTCGTTGCTCAACTGTTCAGGGCCCCAAAATAACAAAATCCTTGTGTTTCCAAGTCGTTTCGGGGGGCAAATCCCTTGTGTTTCCCAGTCGTTTCGGGGAGCAAATCCCTTCTGTTGCTCAACTGTTCGAAGGCCCCAAAATAACAAAATCCTTGTGTTTCCAAGTCGTTTCGGGGGGCAAATCCCTTGTGTTTCCAAGTCGTTTCGGGGCAAATCCCTTCTGTTGCTCAACTGTTCGAGGGCCCCAAAATAACAAATCCCTTGTGTTTCCAGTCGTTTCGGGGAGCAAATCCCTTGTGTTTCCAAGTCGTTTCGGGGGCAAATCCCTTCTGTTTCAAGTCGTTTCGGGGGCAAATCCCTTCTGTTGCTCAACTGTTCGGGCCCAAATAACAAAATCCCTTGTGTTTCCAAGTCGTTTCGGGGAGCAAATCCCTTCTGTTGCTCAACTGTTCGAGGCCCCAAAATAACAAAATCCCTTGTGTTTCCAAGTCGTTTCGGGGGCAAATCCCTTGTGTTTCCAAGTCGTTTCGGGGGCAAATCCCTTCTGTTGCTCAACTGTTCGAGGGCCCCAAAATAACAAAATCCCTTGTGTTTCCAAGTCGTTTCGGGGGGCAAATCCTTGTGTTTCCAAGTCGTTTCGGGGGGCAAATCCCTTCTGTTGCTCAACTGTTCGAGGGCCCCAAAAATCAAAAATCCCTTGTGTTTCAAGTCGTTTCGGGGGGCAAATCCCTTGTGTTTCCAAGTCGTTTCGGGGAGCAAATCCCTTCTGTTGCTCAACTGTTCGAGGGCCCCAAAATAACAAAATCCTTGTGTTTCAAGTCGTTTCGGGGGGCAAATCCCTTGTGTTTCCAAGTCGTTTCGGGAGCAAATCCCTTCTGTTGCTCAACTGTTCGAGGCCCCAAAATAACAAAATCCCTTGTGTTTCCCAGTCGTTTCGGGGGCAAATCCCTTGTGTTTCCAAGTCTTTCGGGGGGCAAATCCCTTCTGTTGCTCAACTGTTCGGAGGGCCCCAAAATAACAAATCCCTTGTGTTTCCAAGTCGTTCGGGGGGCAAATCCCTTCTGTTCCAATCGTTTCGGGGGCAATCCCTTGTGTTTCCCAGTCGTTTCGGGGAGCAAATCCCTTCGTTGCTCAACTGTCGAGGCCCCAAAATACAAATCCTTGTGTTTCCAAGTCGTTCGGGGGCAAAATCCCTTGTGTTTCCAAGTCGTTTCGGGGGGGCAAATCCTTCTGTTGCTCAACTGTTCGAGGGCCCAAAATAACAAAATCCCTTGTGTTTCCCAGTCGTTTCGGGGAGCAAATCCCTTCTGTTGCTCAACTGTTCGAGGGCCCCAAAATAACAAAATCCTTTGTGTTTCAGTCGTTTCGGGGCAAATCCCTGTGTTTCCAAGTCGTTTCGGGGGCAAATCCCTTGTGTTTCCAAGTCGTTTCGGGGAGCAAATCCCTTCTGTTGCTCAACTGTTCGAGGGCCCAAATAACAAAATCCTTGTGTTCCCAGTCGTTCGGGGCAAATCCCTTGTGTTTCCAAGTCGTTTCGGGGGCAAATCCTTCTGTTGCTCAACTGTTCGAGGCCTCAAAATAACAAAATCCTTGTGTTTCCCAGTCGTTTCGGGGGGCAAATCCCTTGTGTTTCCAAGTCGTTTCGGGGAGCAAATCCTTCTGTTGCTCAACTGTTCGAGGGCCTCCAAAATAACAAAAATCCCTTGTGTTTCCAAGTCGTTTCGGGGGGCAAATCCCTTGTGTTTCCAAGTCGTTTCGGGGGCAAATCCCTTCTGTTGCTCAACTGTTCGAGGGCCCCAAAATAACAAAATCTTGTGTTTCCCAGTGTTTCGGGGGGCAAATCCCTTCCGTTGCTCAATGTTCGAGGGCCCCAAAATAACAAAATCCCTTGTGTTTCCAAGTTGTTTCGGGGGCAAATCCCTTGTGTTTCCAAGTCGTTTCGGGGGCAATCCCTTCTGTTGCTCAACTGTTCGAGGCGCCCAAAATAACAAATCCCTTGTGTCCTCCCAGTCGTTTCGGGGGCAAATCCCTTGTGTTTCCAAGTCGTTTCGGGGAGCAAATCCCTTCTGTTGCTCAACTGTTCGAGGGCCCCAAATAACAAATCCCTTGTGTTTCCAGTCGTTTCGGGGAGCAAATCCCTTCCGTTGCTCAACTGTTCGAGGCCCAAAATAACAAAATCCCTTGTGTTTCCAAGTTGTTTCGGGGGGCAAATCCCTTGTGTTTCCAAGTTGTTTCGGGGGCAAATCCCTTCTGTTGCTCAACTGTTCGAGGGCCCCAAAATAAAAAATCCTTGTGTTTCCAAGTCGTTTCGGGGGGCAAATCCCTTGTGTTTCCAAGTCGTTTCGGGGGCAAATCCCTTCTGTTGCTCAACTGTTCGAGGGCCCCAAAATAACAAATCCCTTGTTTTCCAAGTTGTTTCGGGGGGCAAATCCCTTGTGTTTCCAAGTCGTTTCGGGGGGCAAATCCTTCTGTTGCTCAACTGTTCGAGGGCCCAAAATAACAAATCCCTTGTGTTTCCCAGTCGTTTCGGGGGGCAAATCCCTTCGTTGCTCAACTGTTCGAGGGCCCCAAAATAACAAAATCCCTTGTTTCCAGTCGTTTCGGGGGCAAATCCCTTGTGTTTCCAGTCGTTTCGGGGGCAAATCCCTTCTGTTGCTCAACTGTTCGAGGGCCCCAAAATAACAAAATCCCTTGTGTTTCCAAGTCGTTTCGGGGGGCAAATCCTTGTGTTTCCTCGTTTCGGGGGCAAATCCCTTCTGCTCAACTGTTCGAGGGCCCCAAAATAACAAAATCCCTTGTGTTTCCAAGTCGTTCGGGGCAAACCTTGTGTTTCCAAGTCGTTTCGGGGGGCAAATCCCTTCTGTTGCTCAACTGTTCGAGGGCCCCAAAATAACAAAATCCTTGTGTTTCCAAGTCGTTTCGGGGCAAATCCCTTGTGTTTCCAAGTCGTTTCGGGGGCAAATCCCTTCTGTTGCTCAACTGTTCGAGGCCCCAAAATAACAAAATCCCTTGTGTTTCCAGTCGTTTCGGGGGCAAATCCCTTCTGTTGCTCAACTTTCGAGGCCCCAAAAAACAAAATCCCTTGTGTTTCCAATCGTTTCGGGGCAAATCCCTTGTGTTTCCAGTCGTTTCGGGGAGCAAATCCCTTCTGTTGCTCAACTGTTCGAGGGCCCCAAAATAACAAATCCCTTGTGTTTCCCAGTCGTTTCGGGGGCAAATCCCTTGTGTTTCCAATCGTTTCGGGGAGCAAATCCCTTCTGTTGCTCAACTGTTCGAGGGCCCCAAAATAACAAAATCCCTTGTGTTTCCAAGTCGTTTCGGGGGCAAATCCCTTTGTTTCCAGTCGTTTCGGGGGCAAATCCCTTCTGTTGCTCAACTGTTCGAGGGCCCAAAATAACAAATCCCTTGTTTTCCAAGTCGTTTCGGGGGCAAATCCCTTCTGTTGCTCAACTGTTCGAGGCCCCAAAATAACAAAATCCCTTGTGTTTCCAAGTCGTTTCGGGGCAAATCCCTTGTGTTTCCAAGTCGTTTCGGGGCAAATCCCTTCTGTTGCTCAACTGTTCGAGGGCCCCAAAATAACAAAATCCCTTGTGTTTCCAGTCGTTTCGGGGGCAAATCCCTTCTGTTGCTCAACTGTTCGAGGGCCCCAAAATAACAAAATCCCTTGTGTTTCCAAGTCGTTTCGGGGGGCAAATCCCTTGTGTTTCCAAGTCGTTTCGGGGGCAAATCCCTTCTGTTGCTCAACTGTTCGAGGGCCCCAAAATAACAAAATCCCTTGTGTTTCCAGTCGTTTCGGGGGCAAATCCCTTGTGTTTCCAAGTCGTTTCGGGGAGCAAATCCCTTCTGTTGCTCAACTGTTCGAGGGCCCCAAAATAACAAATCCCTTGTGTTTCCAGTCGTTTCGGGGGCAATCCCTTGTGTTTCCAAGTCGTTTCGGGAGCAAATCCCTTCTGTTGCTCAACTGTTCGAGGGCCCCAAAATAACAAAATCCCTTGTGTTTCCAAGTCGTTTCGGGGGCAAATCCCTTGTGTTTCCAAGTCGTTTCGGGGGCAAATCCCTTCTGTTGCTCAACTGTTCGAGGGCCCCAAAATAACAAAATCCCTTGTGTTTCCAGTCGTTTCGGGGGCAAATCCCTTCTGTTGCTCAACTGTTCGAGGGCCCCAAAATAACAAAATCCCTTGTGTTTCCAGTCGTTTCGGGGGGCAAATCCCTTGTGTTTCCAGTCGTTTCGGGGAGCAAATCCCTTCTGTTGCTCAACTGTTCGAGGCCCAAATAACAAAATCCCTTGTGTTTCAAGTCGTTCGGGGCAAATCCCTTGTGTTTCCAGTCGTTTCGGGGGCAAATCCCTTCTGTTGCTCAACTGTTCGAGGGCCCCAAAATAACAAAATCCCTTGTGTTTCCAGTCGTTTCGGGGGGCAAATCCCTTGTGTTTCCAAGTCGTTTCGGGGAGCAAATCCCTTCTGTTGCTCAACTGTTCGAGGGCCCCAAAATAACAAAATCCCTTGTGTTTCCCAAGTCGTTTCGGGGGCAAATCCCTTCGTTGCTCAACTGTTCGAGGGCCCCAAAATAACAAAATCCCTTGTGTTTCCCAAGTCGTTTCGGGGGCAAATCCCTTGTGTTTCCAAGTCGTTTCGGGGGCAAATCCCTTCTGTTGCTCAACTGTTCGAGGGCCCCAAAATAACAAAATCCCTTGTGTTTCCAGTGTTTCGGGGGCAAATCCCTTGTCGTTTCGGGGCAAATCCTTCTGTGCTCAACTGTTCGAGGGCCCCAAAATAACAAAATCCTTGTGTTTCCAGTCGTTTCGGGGGGCAAATCCCTTGTGTTTCCAAGTCGTTTCGGGGGCAAATCCCTTCTGTTGCTCAACTGTTCGAGGGCCCCAAAATAACAAAATCCCTTGTGTTTCCAGTCGTTTCGGGGGGCAAATCCCTTGTGTTTCCCAGTCGTTCGGGGGCAAATCCCTTCGTTGCTCACTGTTCGAGGGCCCCAAAATAACAAAATCCTTGTGTTTCCAAGTCGTTTCGGGGGCAAATCCCTTCTGTTGCTCAACTGTTCGAGGGCCCCAAAATAACAAAATCCCTTGTGTTTCCAAGTCGTTTCGGGGGGCAAATCCCTTGTCCCAGTCGTTTCGGGGAGCAAATCCCTTCCGTTGCTCAACTGTTCGAGGGCCCCAAAAATAACAAAATCCCTTGTGTTTCCAAGTCGTTTTCGGGGGGCAAATCCCTTCTGTTGCTCAACCTGTTCGAGGGCCCCAAAATAACAAAATCCCTTGTGTTTCCAAGTCGTTTCGGGGGGCAAATCCCTTCTGTGCTCAACTGTTCGAGGGCCCCAAAATAACAAAATCCTTGTGTTTCCAGTCGTTTCGGGGGCAAATCCCTTCGGTTGCTCAACTGTTCGAGGCCCCAAAATAACAAAATCCCTTGTGTTTCCAAGTCGTTTCGGGGGCAAATCCCTTGTGTTTCCAAGTCGTTTCGGGGAGCAAATCCCTTCTGTTGCTCAACTGTTCGAGGGCCCCAAAAATAACAAAATCCCTTGTGTTTCAAGTCGTTCGGGGGCAAATCCTTGTGTTTCCAAGTCGTTTCGGGGCAAATCCCTTCTGTTGCTCAACTGTTCGAGGCCCCAAAATAACAAAATCCCTTGTGTTTCCAAGTCGTTTCGGGGGCAAATCCCTTGTGTTTCCAAGTCGTTTCGGGGGCAAATCCCTTCTGTTTTGAGGCCCCAAAATAAAAAATCCCTTGTGTTTCCAAGTCGTTTCGGGGCAAATCCCTTGTGTTTCCCAAGTCGTTTCGGGGCAAATCCCTTCTGTTGCTCAACTGTTCGAGGGCCCCAAAATACAAAATCCCTTGTGTTTCCAAGTCGTTTCGGGGGCAAATCCCTTGTGTTTCCAAGTCGTTTCGGGGGCAAATCCCTTCTGTTGCTCAACTGTTCGAAGGGCCCAAAATAACAAAATCCCTTGTGTTTCCAAGTCGTTTCGGGGGCCCTTGTGTTCCAAGTCGTTTCGGGGGCAAATCCTTCTGTTGCTCAACTGTTCGAGGGCCCCAAAATAACAAAATCCCTTGTGTTTCCCAAGTCGTTTCGGGGGCAAATCCCTGTGTTTCCAAGTCGTTCGGGGGCAAATCCCTTCTGTTTCCAATGTTTCGAGGGGCTAACAAAATCCCTTCTGTTTCAATTTTTCGGGGGCAAAATCCCTTGTGTTTCCAAGTCGTTTCGGGGCAAATCCCTTCTGTTGCTCAACTGTTCGAGGGCCCCAAAATAACAAAATCCCTTGTGTTTCCAAGTCGTTTCGGGGGGCAAATCCCTTGTGTTTCCAAGTCGTTTCGGGGGCAAATCCTTCTGTTGCTCAACTGTTCGAGGCCCAAAATAACAAAATCCCTTGTGTTCCAAGTCGTTTCGGGGGGCAAATCCCTTGTTTCCAAGTCGTTTCGGGGAGCAAATCCCTTCTGTTGCTCAACTGTTCGAAGGCCCCAAAAAACAAAATCCCTTGTGTTTCCAAGTCGTTTCGGGGGGCAAATCCCTTGTGTTTCCAAGTCGTTTCGGGGAGCAAATCCCTTCTGTTGCTCAACTGTTCGAGGCCCCAAAATAACAAAATCCCTTGTGTTCCAAGTCGTTTCGGGGGCAAATCCCTTCTGTTTCCAAGTCGTTTCGGGGGCAAATCCCTTCTGTTGCTCAACTGTTCGAAGGGCCCCAAAATAACAAAATCCCTTGTGTTTCCAAGTCGTTTCGGCCCCTTGTGTTTCCAAGTCGTTTCGGGGGAGCAAATCCCTTCTGTTGCTCAACTGTTCGAGGCCCCAAAATAACAAAATCCCTTGTGTTTCCAAGTCGGTTCGGGGGGCAAATCCCTTGTGTTTCCAAGTCGTTTCGGAGCAAATCCCTTCTGTTGCTCAACTGTTCGAGGGCCCAAATAACAAAATCCCTTGTGTTTCCAGTCGTTTCGGGGGCAAATCCCTTGTGTTTCCAAGTCGTTTCGGGGGCAAATCCCTTCTGTGCTCAACTGTTCGAGGGCCCCAAAATAACAAAATCCCTTGTGTTTCCAAGTCGTTTCGGGGGGCAAATCCCTTGTGTTTCCAAGTCGTTTCGGGGAGCAAATCCCTTCTGTTGCTCAACTGTTCGAGGCCCAAAATAACAAAATCCCTTGTGTTTCAGTCGGCGGGGGCAAATCCTTGTTTCCAAGTCGTTTCGGGGGCAAATCCCTTCTGTTGCTCACTGTTCGAGGCCCAAAAATAACAAAATCCTGTGTTTCCAATCGTTTCGGGGGCAAATCCCTTGTGTTTCCAAGTCGTTTCGGGGGCAAATCCCTTCTGTTGCTCAACTGTTCGAGGCCCCAAAATAACAAAATCCCTTGTGTTTCCAAGTTGTTTCGGGGGGCAAATCCCTTGTGTTTCCAAGTCGTTTCGGGGAGCAAATCCCTTCTGTTGCTCAACTGTTCGAGGCCCCAAATAACAAAATCCCTTGTGTTTCCAAGTCGTTTCGGGGGGCAAATCCTTGTGTTTCCAAATCGTTTCGGGGGCAAATCCCTTCTGTTGCTCAACTGTTCGAAGGCCCCAAAATAACAAAATCCCTTGTGTTTCCAAGTCGGTTTCGGGGCAATCCTTGTGTTTCCAAGTCGTTTCGGGGAGCAAATCCCTTCTGTTGCTCAACTGTTCGAGGGCCCCAAAATAACAAAATCCCTTGTGTTTCCAAGTCGTTTCGGGGCACCCCTTGTGTTTCCAAGTCGTTTCGGGGAGCAAATTCCCTTCTGTTGCTCAACTGTTCGAGGCCGCCAAAATAACAAACCCTTGTGTTCCAAGTCGTCGGCAAATCCCTTGTGTTTCCAAGTCGTTTCGGGGGGCAAATCCCTTCTGTTGCTCAACTGTTCGAGGGCCCCAAAATAACAAAATCCCTTGTGTTTCCAAGTCGTTCGGGGGGCAAATCCCTTCTGTTTCCAAGTCGTTTCGGGGGCAAATCCCTTCTGTTGCTCAATCTGTTCGAGGGCCCCAAAAATAACAAAATCCTTGTGTTTCCAAGTCGTTTCGGGGGAAATCCCTTGTGTTTCCAAGTCGTTTCGGGAGCAAATCCCTTCTGTTGCTCAACTGTTCGAGGCCCCAATAACAAAATCCCTTGTGTTTCCAAGTCGTTTCGGGGGCAAATCCTTGTGTTTCCAAGTCGTTTCGGGGCAAATCCCTTCTGTTGCTCAACTGTTCGAAGGGCCCCAAAATAACAAAATCCCTTGTGTTTCCAAGTCGTTTCGGGGGGCAAATCCTTGTGTTTCCAAGTCGTTTCGGGGAGCAAATCCCTTCTGTTGCTCAACTGTTCGAAGGGCCCCAAAATAACAAAATCCCTTGTGTTTCCAAGTCGTTTCGGGGGCAAATCCCTTTGTTTTCCAAGTCGTTCGGGCAAATCCCTCTGTTGCTCAACTGTTCGAGGCCCAAAATAACAAAATCCCTTGTGTTCCAAGTCGTTCGGGGGGCAAATCCCTTGTGTTTCCAAGTCGTTTCGGGGGGCAAATCCTTCTGTTGCTCAACTGTTCGAAGGCCTCAAAATAACAAAATCCCTGTGTTTCCAAGTCGTTTCGGGGGGCAAATCCTTGTGTTTCCAAGTCGTTTCGGGGAGCAAATCCCTTCTGTTGCTCAACTGTTCGAGGCCCCAAAATAACAAAATCCCTTGTGTTTCCAAGTCGTTTCGGGGCAAATCCGTTTCAAGTCGTTGGGGGCAAATCCCTTCTGTTGCTCAACTGTTCGAGGCCCCAAAATACAAAATCCCTTGTGTTTCCAAGTTGTTTCGGGGGCCCTTGTGTTTCCAAATCGTTTGGGGAGCAAATCCTTCTGTTGCTCAACTGTTCGAGGGGCCCCAAAATAACAAATCCCTTGTGTTTCCAGTCGTTTCGGGGCAAATCCTTGGGTTTCCAATCGTTCCGGGGGCAAATCCCTGTGTCTGTTCCAAGTCGTTCGGGGAAAATCCTTCTGTGCTCAACTGTTCGAGGGCAAAATAAACAAACATCCCTTGTGTTTCCAAGTCGTTTCGGGGAGCAAATCCCTTCCGTTGCTCAACTGTTCGAGGGCCCCAAAATAACAAAATCCCTTGTGTTTCCAAGTTGTTTCGGGGGCAAATCCCTTGTGTTCAAGTCGTTTCGGGGGCAAAATCCCTTCTGTTGCTCAACTGTTCGAGGGCCCAAAATAACAAAATCCTTGTGTTTCCAAGTCGTTTCGGGGGGCAAATCCCTTGTGTTTCCAAGTCGTTCGGGGGCAATCCCTTCTGTTGCTCAACTTGTTTGAGAGGCCCCAAAATAACAAAATCCCTTGTGTTTCCAAGTTGTTGGGGAAATCCCCTTGTGTTTCCAAGTCGTTTCGGGGCAAATCCCTTCTGTTGCTCAACTGTTCGAGGCCCCAAAATAACAAAATCCTTGTGTTTCCAAGTCGTCGGGGGCAAATCCTTGTGTTTCCAAGTCCTTCGGGGGCAAATCCCTTCTGTGCTCAACAGTCGAGGGCCCCAAATAACAAAATCCCTTGTGTTTCCAGTCGTTCGGCCAAACTCTGTGTTTCCAAGTCGTTTCGGGGCAAATCCCTTCTGTTGCTCAACTGTTCGAAGCGGCCAAAATAACAAAATCCCTTGTGTTTCCAAGTCGTTTCGGGGGGCAAATCCCTTGTGTTTCCAAGTCGTTTCGGGGAGCAAATCCCTTCTGTTGCTCAACTGTTCGAGGGCGCCCAAAATAACAAAATCCCTTGTGTTTCCCAAGTCGTTTTGGGGGCAAATCCTTGTGTTTCCAAAATCGTTCTGGGGCAAATCCCTTCTGTTGCTCAACTGCTCGAGGGCCCCAAAATAACAAAATCCCTTGTGTTTCCAAGTCGTTTGGGGGAAATCCTTGTGTTTCCAAGTCGTTTCTGGGGCAAATCCCTTCTGTTGCTCAACTGTTCGAGGGCCCCAAAATAACAAAATCCCTTGTGTTTCCAAGTCGTTTTGGGGCAAATCCCTTGTGTTTCCAAAGTCGTTCTGGGCAAATCCCTTCTGTTGCTCAACTGCTCAGGGCCCCAAAATAACAAAATCCCTTGTGTTTCCAAGTCGTTTTGGGGGCAAATCCTGTGTTTCCAAATCGTTTGGGGCAAATCCCTTCTGTTGCTCAACTGTTCGAGGCCCAAAATAACAAAATCCCTTGTGTTTCCAAGTCGTTTTGGGGGGCAAATCCCTTGTGTTTCCAAATCGTTCTGAGGGCAAATCCCTTCTGTTGCTCAACTGTCGAGGGCCCCAAAATAACAAAATCCCTTGTGTTTCCAAGTCGTTTGGGGGCAAATCCCTTGTGTTTCCAAGTCGTTGGGGGCAAATCCCTTCTGTGCTCAACTTTCGAGGGCCCCAAAATAACAAAATCCCTTGTTGTTCAAGTCGTTTGGGGCAAAACCCCTTGTGTTTCCAAGTCGTTTGGGGGCAAACGTTTGGGCAAATCCCTTCTGTTGCTCAACTGTTCGAGGGCCCAAAATAACAAAAATCCCTTGTGTTTCCAAGTCGTTTTGGGGGGAATCCCTTGTGTTTCCAAGTCGTTGGGGGGCAAATCCCTTCTGTTGCTCAACTGTTCGAGGGCCCCAAAAATAACAAAATCCCTTGTGTTTCCAAGTCGTTTTGGGGGAAATCCCTTGTGTTTCCAAGTCGTTCTGGGGGCAAATCCCTTCTGTTGCTCAACTGTTCGAGGCCCAAAAAATACAAAATCCTTTGTGTTTCCAAGTCGTTTTGGGGGGCAAATCTTGTGTTTCCAAGTCGTTTGGGGGCAATCCCTTCTGTTGCTCAACTGTTCGAGGGCCCCAAAATAACAAAATCCCTTGTGTTTCCAAGTCGTTTTGGGGAAATCCCTTGTTTCAAATCGTTTTGGGGGCAAATCCCTTTGTTGCTCAACTGTTCGAGGGCCCCAAAATAACAAAATCCTGTGTTTCCAAAGTCGTTTTGGGCAAATCCCTTGTGTTTCCAATCGTTCTGGGGGCAAATCCCTTCTGTTGCTCAACTGTTCGAGGGCCCCAAAATAACAAAATCCCTGTGTTTCCAAGTCGTTTTGGGGCAAATCCCTTGTGTTCCAATCGTTTGGGGGCAAATCCTTCTGTTGCTCAACTGTTCGAGGCCCAAAATAACAAATCCCTTGTGTTTCCAAGTCGTTTTGGGGGCAAATCCCTTGTGTTTCCAAGTCGTTTGGGGGCAAATCCTTCTGTTGCTCAACTTCGAGGCCCCAAAAAACAAAATCCCTTGTGTTTCCAAGTCGTTTTGGGGGAAATCCCTTGTGTTTCCAAGTCGTTCTGGGGGCAAATCCCTTCTGTTGCTCAACTGTTCGAGGGCCCCAAAATAACAAAATCCCTTGTGTTTCCAAGTCGTTTTGGGGGCAAATCCCTTTGTTTCCAAAGTCGTTTGGGGGCAAATCCCTTCTGTTGCTCAACTGTTCGAGGCCCCAAATAACAAAATCCCTTGTGTTTCCAAGTCGTTTGGGGGGAAATCCCTTTGTTCCAAATCGTTGGCAAATCCTTGTTGCTCAACTGTTCAGGGCCCCAAAATAACAAAATCCCTTGTGTTTCCAAGTCGTTTTGGGGGCAAATCCCTTGTGTTTCCAATCGTTCTGGGGGCAAATCCCTTCTGTTGCTCAACTGTTCAGGCCCCAAAATAACAAAATCCCTTGTGTTTCCAAGTCGTTGGGGCAAATCCCTTGTGTTTCCAAATCGTTTGGGGGGCAAATCCCTTTTGCTCAACTGCTCGAGGCCCAAAATAACAAAATCCCTTGTGTTCCAAATCGTTTGGGGGAAATCCCTTGTGCCAAGTCGTTTTGGGGGCAAATCCCTTCTGTTGCTCAACTGTTCGAGGCCCCAAAATAACAAAATCCCTTGTGTTTCCAATCGTTTTGGGGCAAATCCCTTGTGTTTCAAATCGTTGGGGCAAATCCCTCTGTTGCAACTGTTCGAGGGCCCAAAATAACAAAATCCCTTGTGTTTCCAAGTCGTTTTGGGGGCAAATCCCTTGTTTTCCAATCGTTCTGGGGCAAATCCTTCTGTTGCTCAACTGCTTGAGGGCCCCAAAAATAAAAAATCCCTTGTGTTCCAAGTGTTTGGGGGAAATCCCTTGTGTTTCCAAATCGTTCTGGGGCAAATCCCTTCTTGCTCAACTGTTCGAGGGCCCCAAAATAACAAAATCCCTTGTGTTTCCAAGTCGTTTTGGGGGAAATCCCTTGTGTTTCCAAGTCGTTGGGGGCAAATCCCTTCTGTTGCTCAACTGTTCGAGGGCCCCAAAATAACAAAATCCCTTGTGTTTCCAAGTCGTTTTGGGGCAAATCCTTGTGTTTCCAATTCGTTTGGGGCAAATCCCTTCTGTTGCTCAACT
Source organism: Euglena gracilis (assembly GCA_900893395.1). NCBI lineage: Eukaryota > Euglenozoa > Euglenophyceae > Euglenales > Euglenaceae > Euglena > Euglena gracilis. Next base: position 19,123 of record CAAHFI010679559.1, read on the forward strand.
GTTCGAGGGCCCCAAAATAACAAAATCCCTTGTGTTTCCAAGTCGTTTTGGGCAAACCCTTGTGTTTCCAAATCGTTTGGGGCAAATCCTTCTGTTGCTCAACTGTTCGAGGGCCAAATAATAACAAAATCCCTTGTGTTCCAAGTCGTTTGGGGGAAATCCCTTGTGTTTCCAAGTCGTTCTGGGGCAAATCCCTTCTGTTGCTCAACTGTTCAGGGCCCCAAAATAACAAAATCCCTTGTTTTCCAAGTTCGTTTGGGGGAAATCCCTTGTGTTTCCAAGTCGTTGGGGCAAATCCCTTCTGTTGCTCAACTGTCGAGGCCCCAAAATAACAAAATCCCTTGGTTTCCAATCGTTTGGGGCAAATCCCTGTGTTTCCAAAGTTCGTTCGGGGGCAAATCCCTTCTGTTGCTCAACTGTTCGAGGGCCCCAAAATAACAAAATCCCTTGTGTTCCAAGTCGTTTGGGGAAATCCCTTGTGTTTCCAAGTCGTTCTGAGCAAATCCCTCTGTTGCTCAACTGTTCAAGGCCCCAAATAACAAAATCCCTTGTGTTTCCAAGTCGTTTGGGGGCAAATCCCTTGTGTTTCCAATCGTTGGGGCAAATCCCTCGTTGCCAACTGTTCGAGGGCCCCAAAATAACAAAATCCCTTGTGTCCAAGTCGTTCGAGGGCAAATCCCTTGTTTCCAAATCGTTCTGGGGCAAATCCCTTCTGTTGCTCAACTGTTCGAGGGCCCCCAAAATAACAAAATCCTTGTGTTTCCAAGTCGTTTGGGGCAAATCCCTTGTGTTCCAAGTCGTTCTGGGGCAAATCCCTTCTGTTCCTCAACTGTTCGA
>CAAHFI010682189.1:0-13575 GCA_900893395.1 Euglena gracilis
CAAACAGGAATTTGCATACTCCCATGTGTGTGTGCGTGCGTGCGTGTGTGTCCGCGTGTGTGTGTGACTGAGTGAGTGAGTGTGTGTGTGTGTGTGCGTATTTGTGTGCGACACCGCTGCAGCTCAACCCCACTGATGAAATAAGTAACAATTGGCGTGAAAAGGGGGGGGGGAACAAACGAGCCAAATCAAGACCCGCTGAACGTTGAGCTTCAACTGAGGAGCCGTCACCGTGAAGTGTGTATGCTGTGCACGTACGTATTTTTAATGCGATGTCCAGATCTCAGACCCCAGAATGGTCCTTGTGGGGTATTTATCTCCAGCCCACCCCCCCTTTGCAGACTGGTCATCTTATTTTGTAAAATTGGCCATTCGGTTTGATGGGAAGATCACTCCATTGGTCACTTGAAAGGTTGGCCACTCATGCTGAACCAAATTTTACCCCAGACGAAACCGTTTTGGCGTTTCCCCCCCCCTGGAGTTCCCACCCCCTGCAAGTGTCCAAGCGAAATCAATCTACTTCGTGGTGGACAGACACTTCGATGTTGCCTTCGGTCTGATGCCTCGAAACCTGTGTTTTAATGATGAAAACACCATTTCACATGGGTTGAGTTGTGGTGAACATGGTGGCAACTGGGTTGTAACCAAAGAAGCACAATTGCTCTGATACAACTGACGGAGTGTTCACTTTTTTTTGTTGTATAGCAGTTACTGTAACACTTTGTTTTCATGAATACTTGTGTTACTTGTGAATTGCTTTTGCCCCTTCCTTTCCACCTCCATTTTTCAGGACAAAATGCAAGACTACTTGAGTTCCCAAAGGAAACAGTCAACAAAAGGATGCTTTTGTTTATGGAAGCCCAGAGGGAAGCTGACTTACAAATGAAAACATATTTAAAACAAGAACTTCTTTGGACATTTCCAGGGGCGCGCCTTGCAAGGCTTCTCTGATCTCTTCTGACTTGTGGATTTGGGCATTATCCCATATTAGCAGCCGCCGATGCTGTGGCAATGTTGACAGCACCCTTTGACGCTGCACTTTTTATGCAGAATGCCCCCCCCCCAAAGACTGCTCATTAAATTTTCTTCTCTCACAAGAAAAAATGACTGCTTTACAGTTATTCAAGTGGAGTGTGGGAATTGCTTGAGGGGGGCACAACATTTTGTTGATAACTCCCCAAAAAAAAAGAAACAGAAATGTCACAGAGCGAGTTGCAAATGTGGAAGAACCTTGTCTCGCATAAAGTTCACCAATTTGGCAGATGTCACAGACTTCTCAACAACATCAAACAAAATGAATGGAGGCCCTTCCAGAACTGCCGGCACATTCTCCCACCACAGTACTTCATGTTTTCAGAAGGGAGAACCTGGGTGTAGCAACAATAACTGACAAATTCACGCCACGGTTTGAAGGAAATGTGGCTGTTGCTTGTCTTCCAATCAATTCGGCACACCTTTTTTTACATCACCGTTGTAAAACGATGGTTTTTCTTTGGGTCAAAACAGACATTGCAATAAATTGCAAAACAAGGGACAACAAAAGAAATGAGAAAATATATAGCAAATGAAGAGAACCCTTAAGAGAAAAGAGGGTGTGCCGTTGGGGCCCATCCCCTTCCAGATACCGACGAATGTAAATTGATGCCACTCTCGTCCTCAAAAAAAAAATGACGACGGAAGCGGCAGTAAATTCACTGCGTAATTGTAACGGACCACTTTGTTGGCATCAGTATCACTGGAGAGTGGAACCTTCTTCATCTTCTTGAATGACCAGGTCATTTTGTGCCGGGCCCTGCTGAGCGTGCTCAATGAAACTGTGATGTGATGGAGTCATGTGCAGTTTTTGTGAGCTTTTCTGAAGCAAAAGCGTTGCGCACAGGCACGTACCTTCAACCAGTGTGTTGTACAAAAATTATGAGGCGTTGAAACAATTAAAACATACCGAGAACTGTGTCCCAAATGCTGGTTCGGGCGTGAATCCAGAGTCCCCGAGACGGTTTCGGACGTAAGAAATCAGGGATTTCAATTGACTTGCAAACAAAACACAAGTCACCCAAAAAATCAAGCAAATTCTCACATGAACAGATCCTGCATAGTTTTCGGCTCACACCAGCAACGGTGAGGGAAGCATCCCTCCGAAGGATTTTTTCTATTTTCCTGTACAACAAGGCATAATCCTTCCGACGAGGGCCATGTCTCTCACGGACATGAAAATCAGCAGCACGTTCTCAGGCCGACAAAGGCGGAACACAAAATTGGTCTGAAAAAATTCTAGGTATTTGTTTGATTACCAATTCTCCCCCCAAAATCGAGAATGGAAAAGTTCCATTTGACCCCCCCCCCATTTTCGATTATGGGAAGGTCCAAAATTTCTTCCCTGGCCATTTTTTTATTGCTGGGGGGGTCCGTAATGGGGAGAAGGTAAAACTTTTTAAACAAGAAAACCGAAAGAACTTGAACATCAATATGGGAAGCCTGTTGAAACTCATCAATGAGGCGAAAAGACACAGTGCGAAGACAGGATTTTTTTTCGCTTGAAACAACCACCACAGGATTGTTCAAGTTGCTCCTCTCAGTTGGGGAGAACAATGATAATGCAAAGTGAGCACCCTCAACAAAAACAGAAAAAGGAAGGACACACACACAAAAAGAAAAGGCAGACTGTGTGTGAGAGCCCAAACTTCTACATGAGATTGGCTGCAGTGAACTGGACATTGGGAGTGCACAGTTGTCAAAAAGGTCAACCTAGGCATAACAAAAAAAAAAGAAAAAGTGTGCCAATTGGGAAGTTTTGAAGGATTGAATCAAAATGGCACTTGTTAAAAGTAGATCACAGTGGATGTGGTTTGCACTACCCACAGAAAAGCGACATGGAACCTTAGAATTGAATGTTTCGTTGGAATGATGGTCATGGACGTCACCTTTGACAGCTGTACAGACACGGCTCAAATGCCTGAAGATGTCCTCAAGTTTATCTTCAGTGAGACGGCGATAACGTCCTCTTGGTCGAGGGGCTGCATGTGCAGCCCCCAAGTTGACATTTGGATGGACAGGCAGTTTAAAAAACCACACTACAGGCAAAGAGGAACAAAAAATTGGCAAGTCCCAAAAACTTGCAAAAAAGTCCCAAAAGTGCCAGACCACGGAGTCCCAAATTTCTGAAAAAAGTACCCTTTTCATTTTCAAAAACTTTCCAAAATTTTTGGCAAACTTGTCCAAAATTATGGCAAAACGTACACAAATATTTTGAAAAGGTTCCAAAAATTTTGGCAAAAGTGCCAAAAATTATGGCAAAACATCCCAAAAATGTGAGCGTTAGGTGTAATAAATCCTTTGTCACTGTGTTCAGATGACTTTGCAAAACGTTTTGGTTGGGAGCAACTAGTAAAATGTCGTGCAGGTATATAAACACCTGGATGCTCCTTTTTCTCCAAAGTTTCTGGAATGTTTTCATACCCCCCATCAATATCTCGGGCATCACGTTTAGGCCAAAGCAGCCTGCCTGTAATTCCCAGGTCTGTCACCCCACCTGGTGTCTTAAAAAGGCCTGAGGGCTGGGTTTACTGGGATGTGGAAATACGCATCCTTTAAATCTATTTTGGCAGCCCAGTGGCCTTTTTGCAAAACTGGAAAAATGTTCTGGACGCGATCCACTCTGAAGGGTTTTACTTGGAAATGTTGATTTATTTCCTTGCAATCGCTGATCATTCTCCATTTTACAGCCCTCCTTCTGGTTTTGATATCAAAAACCAGGGGATTAAATGCTGGGTTTTGAAATTTCCCATTCTTTTTACTGAACCAGTTTTTTCGTAGTCCAGAAGAATTTTATCTGCCTGATTCAAATCCAGGTTGGATTTGGTTTTTGGGTGGGTGGAAAATTTGGGGGGATTTGCCCAGGGGGGTTGTATGCCATCCTTGATGAGCTGACAGGTTGCTGGGGGTGCATTTTTCTGCCACCATTTTAAGCTCTTTTAGAGTCTTTGATGCAGGGGGGTGTCTCTCCATTGATTCTCCTTTGCATTTATCTTTTACAGCAGTGGATTCTGGGGGGGGGCTAGGTTGGGGTTACTGGACATGGGACAGCCCCTAGATCCCCTAGGTATTGGGCATTTTGAAAAGTTAAATGATTCTGGGGGGATGTGCATTCATGCTCTCCCACTCTCCTCACAATCTCGCTGGAGGGTTCTCCCCCTTCCACCTGATCCTCCTTGATTGAAACTGGGGTTCCCTCTTCCTCATGGGGCTGATGATTTATACAAAGAGCCCCTCTGGGGCTGCCCCTTAGCTTCTGGTCCCGGTGGCCTGTGCATAATGTCCCCAGCGGGCTTGAAAAAAATTGGCTCCATGGCCCTGGTGTATTGCCTTCATGGCCTGGGGAATGCCGTCGTGGCACAGCAGATATTGGCCGCCATGGCCCTGCTTTGAATGGGTCCCCTGCCCTTGTTGAACGGACTTGACCCCCCTAGGGCCTTGGGAATCTTTCTCTGTCCTTGGCTCCCATGCCCAATTGAAATCTTGGGGTGGCATTGAGTCCCCTGCCTCTTTGTGGGGAATGTGGAAAAGGCTTTTTGAAAAGAACTTTTTGGCATACCTTTTGGTTGACCTCTCTCAGTGGTGGTTGACTTGAAATACTGGCCTCCGTGGCCTCTATGATGTTCTCCTCCTTGGCCTTGGTTCCATCAGCCCATGTGGGCTCTGGCCCTTAGACCTGAATTCCTGGCTGGCATTTTGAATTGTAAGGGTACTTGGCCCTGGAAGACCTGTCTGGTCTGGGCCCTGGAAGATCTGTCTGGGCTGGGCTTGGAAGGCCTGGGGCCATTGGTTCTTTCCCCTTTCTGGACTTCTTGACCATTGTCTGCCAAGGGCTGTGGTCACTGGGGTGGTTTGGCTGTGGTGAAATTTCTGAGAGGGTGGGGGAAGGGGTTACCACAATTGCCACGGCTTGTCCGCATGTCCAGGTCCTCTAGCTGCAGTGGCTACCGCTGCATCTCGTCGTAATACCAATGTGTTTCCCAATTCACCTTTCATTGAAGTCAGGAATTGAATTTTTTTTTGAAGTTTGATATTCAGCTGGTTCTTCTCGTTCGGGAATTTGAGTTTGACTTCCTTTGGTGACTTCGTAGCCTTGAGTTAAGGTGTTCTCCTTTCTTCTGGGTGTCGAAGGGCAATTAAGAACAGCCAACTCCGGCGAAAAGGGCCCTAACCAGGGACTCCTAACCCAACACGTCACAATCAAACAACAGATCGCCGGCGAGCAAGGCATGGCCTCACAAGGGCAAAGTGCGGAGCCCGAGGTGTCGCCCGTAATGCATAAAATGCTGTGCTTCTGATCCCTGGGCTTGGTGTGCTACGATACCAAACGTTGTTGGCCACATAAAGAAAGGGACAGCTCCGGCTCCGCACAAGACCCCAGTGAGGTCCTGCTCTTCTTTTCGGCTGTTTGTTTTTGTGTTTATGGTGTTGGTTGTGGTGTTTCTTACTGCTTTTCTTTGCCGGAGTAGGCGGATCATAATCCTTTTGGCACGGAGCTGCAACCAATTGTTCAAGCTGATCATGCAATTTACACACCTGCAAGACGAGACCGACGAAGAGGCCTTCGAAGCGGCGTGGAGAAGCCTTTTCTTACAAGAGATGTGCACGCTACCACCGTGACGGCCACGATTGGGTCAGGTCAGATTCCTCTCCTTGACAATGTCCCCTTCACAGGCAGCCACATGTGCAAATGGCTGTTGTCTCAAACCCAATACGTCCTCAGCGGCTCCTTGCAAGGTGCAGTGCAGCGCTGCCAAGATACGTAAGATATTCAAGAGCTTCTGCTGTACTGCACGCAGAGTGCGGTCATACCCACTCCTACCATCTTGACGGTGGTTATTTTCTTCCGCCTTGGACTTCAGGGTCTTCCAGGTTGGTATCTGTTCCAGTAAACTTCGAAGTTTCATACGTAAGTCCCCAGACTGTACCTGTGGCCGTATCGTCTCCAGGTCCCCCTGCAGTGCCTCCTCGGCCGTTTGCCAGGGGAAGTCTTGGGCTTCCTCTGCCGCGCGCGCTGCCTCCTCGTCCCGATCCATCTCAGTCGTCGTCGTCTTCGTCGCCGTTGTCCACTTCTCGTACAGCTTGAAGGCCACGTCCGACGCCTTATCGCTCAGCTTCAGTGACGGTATCGAGACGTTATTCGTAAGGGCCAAGCTGTAAAGGTATGCCGCTAAGTAAGGTTGTAGTGTTGACTCCACCATAGCCACTCCAGCGAGCTTCCGTACGGCAAGGGCACAGCAGGTTGTATCCCAACCGGCCCCAGTCGAAGAGGAGGAGCACCCCTCAAACCATACAACCAGGAAATGGCCTATTCACCCCCGACGACATCAAAATGGCCAAGCCAAGCCCAAGCTGGCATCAACAAAGAGGGTATCAGCCCCCCCTTTATGGGTGAGTTCCCCAAGTGGCATTTTCCCACCCCCACAGGTGGAAAAGGGTGGAAATTCAAGCAACGGCCAACAGCTTGGCAACCGAGGCCATGGAGGTCTACCTCCAAAGGGAAAGGCAAGTACAAAGGAGGAAAATGGTTCGCCCACCACTTTGCGAGTGAGTATTGCTCCTTCCTTTTCAGATCAGAACTCCTCAAGTTCCAAAAGGACATTGTGTCCTCCAGAGTTGGGCATGGTGCCAGAAACTCAACCATCCCTGAGGGGCAGAAGCCAGGACATTTGCCGGCTGTGGGAAGCTACATGCTTGAGATCTGTGGAGCAGATCACCGAGGTGCTGCTGCTGACAGAGTGTGCGCGATCCGAGGGTGCCCGCCCCAAGGAGGGGTCCCAAGGGGGCCCAAAGGGGCCACGAAGGGCGGCGGGGCTTCAAGGCCCCCAAGGGCCTTTTGAGGCCCCCCTGGCCCCACAGCCGATTTTGACAAAGGCAAGGGAAGGTAAAGGAGGGGGACCAACAGGCAACCCCCAAGGGGATGCGCAAGCCCCTCCGGGCTTTGTGCAAGCATGCGCACCCCCTTGTTGGGCACCAGGATGGCGCAATTCTTTAAGAATTGCGCAAATTTTACCAAGTAGCCCCCCCAGCTGTAGCCCCCCTCCAATTGTACATTTTCTGTGCACAGGGCTCTGTTTTTGAGTGTTTATTTGGCGTCAGTTGTTTTGCATTGCAAGTGCTAATTCAAAGATCAACTCAAGGGAAGAACAAAATTGATATTCAATTGTTCACGCAAGCAAATAAGCTCCCTCCCAAAGTATGTCATTTTTCAATACTACAACTCCGCCTACACCAACACCCACCCCTACCCCACTCTATCACCAAGGGGAAAACCCCCGCCAGGTGGGCCCGACGGGCTCAAATTCAAAAGATCCTGCGCAGGTTGCGCCGCCAGGGGTCCCTTCACAGGGACCTCAGGAGGGGCAACCCTTACAAGAGGTGCACTTTTTGGGAGTGCCTTTGTTTCAGAGACTTCAGACCCAGTTGCCGTGGTGGCAGAAAGTTGCCGCCCCCCCCAGGGTGTTTCAACTCATCACACAAGTGGTAACCCCCTTGGGAGTCACCCCCCTCCCTCAGCACATTGTCTATACCAAAATCAGAGGTGGAAATTCAAAAGGCAAAAAATATTTTACAAGACTCTTTCCGTGCAGGAGCCATAGGACCAGTCCCCTCGGAGGGTACCCAACACATCATCCCTTGGTTTGTAATCTCCAAAAAGGAGCCTCAGGGATAAAAACATCGTTTAAAAAGCCATTTTCGCCAACTAAACCAGCACTTTTCCCCCCACCCTTTCAAACTTGACAACATCCAGGTCATCTTCAGGCACCTAAAGAGAGGACAATGGGGAGCGAAAGTAGACTTAAAGGACGCCTACTTTCATTTAATGTTGAACCCAACCCTAAGACCCTACATGAGGATGACTCTGGAGGAAAACTGCTGGGAATTCCAGGCAGCTTGTTTTGGTTTAAATGTGCTGCCAGAAAAATTCATGAGCCTCATGAAGTGCCTGGAAAAACTTTGGAGGGCCAAAGGTCTTTTATGCTTTGTGTACCTGGACGACATCCTCCTGCTGGGGGACAGCCAGAAGCAAGTCAACAACCACCTGGCCATCATGCTGGCAGATTTACTGCAGGGGGGTTTCAAAATCAACAGCAAGAAATCGATCTTTCAAACCACCTAAAATTTCCCACATTTGGGGTTCCACCTCAACATGGCGCAGGGAAAGTTACAGTTGGGGACACAAAAGCTAAAACTGGTCCGGAGGGATCTCGGAAAATTGGTCACACACCAGTCCCTCAGTTGCAGAAAGGTGGCCTCAATTTGGGGTGCACAAGAAGCTTCCTAGTGGGGCTGCCCTTCCTCAGGGCATTTACAGACACTTGGTAGGTTTTGTCAACCTACAAGAAAAATTTGGCTGGGATCATCAAGTTCCAATCTCAGAGGAGGTGAATCTCAACTGAGAGAGATGTACGAGAAATTCTGCAGACCTGGGGGGGGGGAGACCCTTCCAAAGCCCAGAAACCAGACACCTGGAGTCAGATAGTTCAACTTTTGTTTGGGGTGGCCTAGACCTACAAGCTGGCACCTAGTTGCAGGAATTTTGGCGAAAAAATTCTCACTTACATATAAATGTAAAAGAATTGATCGCAGCCATCTCCACTGTAAAGTCTTTGGCCAGAAAAAGGGACACAGTGTCCCTAACAGTGAACAACAAAGGTTCCTACTACTATCTCCTCAAGGGGGGGGTAAGACTGCCCCACCCGAACAAACTCATCAGGCCTTTTCTGAAGTGGTGCATGGAAATGGACATCACCCTCCAAGTTCACTGGGGCTCCCTCCCAAAACATGAAAAGTGATGCCATCAGCAGATGGCACTTCGACCCAGGGGACTACAGTTTAAACCCTTTCATTTTCAAAAAAGTCATGCACATTTTTCAGCAGTTCGTAAACCCCACTGTGGACATGTATGCATCACCAGGGAATCACAAATTTCCTCAGTTTGTGAGTTGATGGCCCCATTTTCAGGCAGTGGCCACAGACAGTATGAACTGGCCTCTGGACATGTTCTCAGAAGTTTATGCAAACCCTCCCTGGTCTGTGCTGAGCCAGTGGCTCCTGAGGTTAAAAGAACACAGACATCTCAGATGCCTTCTGATTTGCCCCGTGTGGGTTTCAGCTGTGTGGTGGCCCCTTTTAAAAATACACTTTACACACACACCAGCCCTGAGAATTCTGTCTTGCCACCACATGTTCGAGAATTGTCATGGGCAGCCCATGAAAAAGCCAAGGTGGCACATGGCCTGCATTTTTATTGTCAGGCAGTTGTTACAGAAGCAACAGAACCCCCCTCCGTGGTTGACAATTTCCTAAGTCACAATCTTTCCTTGGCGAGATGTGACTCTGCCTTCAGGCTCCTGTGGGGAGTTTTGACCATGTCCCAGCTGGACCTCAGCACCATAAGCCCAGAATTAGTCGCTTCTGGCATCATAAAAATTTTCACCTTCAGTGTGGCCCAGGCCAGGAATGCTTATAGTGCTTTGGTCCAGCTTCCTGGTTTTCACATGTTATGGTTTTTACCCCTGTTGGCCCCCTACAAAAGACAATGGAACACATCCACCCCCAGGTATCCTTCTTTTTGGAAGCCTGAATCATTACTTCAGAAGTTGGCAGCACCCCCCCCCAGAGTGCCTCAGTGATCTGAGGGACAAAGTCATTTTAAGTTTCAGACTCATCTGTTTGCATCGCTCCGTGGACTTGAGCAGAACCTTCCGGACAGTGTCCCAGGTTGATGGCAAGGTCTTTGTCCTGGTCAGAAGAAACGGTTGGAGACAGACTCAGTGGGAGGAAATCACCCAAATTCCTTCATGTCCCAATATTTGCCCCTGGTTCAACATGAAAAAAATATGTCAGATTGACCTTCACGGTGCCCCCCCCCCCCCGGGGGACATTTATTATTAAGTTTAAAACCTCCCTTTACCCCCCTGTCTGCCAAAACCATTGGGAGTTTGACAAAGCGATTGCTGGATAAACACGGGGTACCCCCCCCAGTGGGCCCCCCACTCCAACAAGGGGGCGGGAGTGTACATGCATAAACTGGCATGCTTGTCCTCTGAGGAAGTGTGCCAAATTGGGAAATGGAAAAATGTGCAGGCCTTTTCTTCCCATTATTGGCGGTTGGAAGCGGGGAAAAAGGCGGGGGTTGCTGTCCAAAAAATGGTGCAACAAAGCCTCACTGGGGTCTTGTGCGGAGCCGGAGCTGCCTCGGACTCCGGTGAAGAATGATCCAGGAGGAAGGGACAGCGAAGGCGGAGCACAAGACAACAGTGAGCCCGCCCCCCTGACCCGGAAGAGAGCAAAAAAGTCGGTGAGGGGGGCCCCGCCCCAAAAAATTTCAATTCACCCACAGACAGGCCAGCAACTCACCGCCGCCAGCCACTGAGAAGTCCGACAACATCTCCGCGTCCGCCTGCTCCGACATCTCATCGCAGGAGGAAACACCACAACCAACGCCAAAAACACAAAAACAACAGCCGGAAAGAAGAGCAGGACCTCACTGGGGTTTTGTGCTCCGCCTTCGCTGTCCCTTCCTCCTGGATCATTCTTCACCGGAGTCCGACTATGGAATCAGATTTTGAGAACAATGGTGCATTCTGGGATCTCTCCCCAACGCCACAACACCCGCTCAAATAAAATACTTCGCGCCGAAGGAAAATTTTAAGGGTTCATCTTAAACCTAGAAATTGTCGCCCCCATAAATATGGCTTCCCGGCCAACGACCCCCACCCCACCCATGGGGTTTTGTACTCCCTCGAGGAAAACCGACAAGGGAGGAAGGGACACCGACGGCGAAGCACAATGACCTTGTGAGGCCATGCCTTGCTCGCCGGCGATCTGTCGTTTGGATTGTTCTGGTGCGGTCGGTTAGGAGGTCCCGCTTAGTGCCGCCTCGCTGGAGTTGGCTGACGATGCTGCTCCGACTGGGCGACGTGGCTTCTTGCCCCTGGGGGGTGTCCCCCCCCCCTGGCCCCCACTCTCTGACCGAGGGCTTTTCAACACAAATTTTCGTTTACGGGTGGGGAGGTCGCGCTCACAAGGTCTTTGTGCTTCGCCCTCGGTGTCCCTTCCTCCCTTGTCGGTTTTCCTCGAGGGAGTACGACACACCTCGGGCTCCGCACTTTGCCCTTGTGAGGCCCGATTGTGCACTGAAATTAGGGGGGCCAGGGCATTTTCCAGGGCACCTTGGGCGCCAAGTCGTTGATAGTGGGCTGTAAAAGCCTCCACCCCCCTCCACTGACCAATTTCACAAACTTCTTGGGCAGAAAGGCCCAATTTTTTGAGTAAGCCAACCCCTGCCCCCCTGGTGGAGTGGGCCCCCCACACCTGGGGGGGTACCCCATGTTTGGCCAAAAAGTCTTTTGTAATGGAAGCAATGGTGTCTGTTCTTATGGCCCTGAAGGGGGGTTTTAATGAAATTAGGAGGGGGCCCCCAGGTCTGACGAATAAACGTGTAGCAGCCACATATCACATCATCAAGTGAAATGGGCTTATTTGAGGACACTGGGGAATGGACACAACCTTTTCCCACTTATGGAATTTCTGTCCTTTACGCTTAACCTTGATGTCTGGTGCCCTACCCAACACACTGGTGGTTCGTTTGACTTGCGATAAGTCTGAGGATCGGTATAAACAGAGGATTCCTGAGCAAAAAATCAGTTGTGTACGCAATGTACAAATATCAGTGGGAAAGGGGGCCTTTGCCAGCACCAGGAGGATTGGGAGGGGGTCCCAAAATGCCCCATACTTCTCCAGGTTTTGGTTCCAAAGCCTCTGTTAGGTGGTTAACAGAGTGTGGAATCTCAGCCCACCAAACCCAGGAATCAAAAGCATAGCACTGTAGGCATTAGGGGCTTGAGCCTCGGAAAAATGAAATAATTTAATTAAAGCGTCAGCCACTTGGTCTGTGGTGGCTTCAGGGGGGGGCACTCCCATGTGTTCCAAAATTACCCACAGAAGTGCAAAGGCACTCTGATAACGTTTTAAGCTGGGGTTTCTCCCCAGGAAATCGTGAATGGTCTCAACCTGAATTTGTTTCCCCTCCAAAATCCTGAGCAAATCATGCAAACCAGGGGCCACCTGGGGGGTGGCATTTGCTCCCCCCTGCAGTTGGTGAACGGAGGCAAATAAATCTGTTTCCAGATTTATGAAATTTGTGAACTGTTGTTTGAGCCATTGAAAAAGTAGGGGGTCTAAAGAATAATCCCCCCTGTCCATTTCCCATCTGCTGATGGGGTCTGCCAGGCATTCTTTTGAAGGTACCCAGTTGACTTGGAGGTTTACTTGGTGCTCCATGCACCACTTGAAAAATCGTCTCAGCACTTTGTTGAAGGGGTCCTTTCTGCCCCACCTTTTGTTAGGTAAAAATAAATTACCTGGTTGTCCACTGACAAAGAAACGGTTTCCCCAGGTTTGCTCAAACTTTTCACAGTGCTGATTGCTGCACTGAGCTCCTTTACATTGATGTGCAAAATGGAGTCTTTTCTCCAAAATTCCTGCACAATTTCTCCTGTGTGGATGTCTAGCCCCCCCCCAAGCATGGGTGCTGCTGTCTGAGTGCAACACTCTGGTTGCATTTTGGGGGAAGGGTCTGCCCCCCAGGTGTCCAGCAGAATTTTTCTTTCCCTTAATTGGGCTTTGATTTCCTGGGAAATGGGGTGTTTTGAGTCCCAGGGGGCTGTGGACTTTGCCACCAAAAAAATTGCCAGGGTGTCTGTAAAAGCCCTTAAAAAGGGCAGGGCCATTAGGTTGCATCTTATTTGGCCCAAAATGGCAGCCAATTGCCTTTTTGACATGTAATCTTCTTTCACGATTTTTCCCAGCTCCTTTTTTATGGTTTTGACTTTCTGGGGGGCACCTGTAGTTTTCCTTCCTGGAATTTCAGTTGAAAACCCAGATGGGTTATCGCTTGGGTGGGCTGCAGGGTGTACTTTTTCACATTTATTTTGAACCCAGAATCCAGCAAATATTTGACAACTGTTTTCAGGTGATTCTGTAAATTGTTTTGGGTGGGGGCCACCAGCAAAATGTCGTCCAGGTAAATAAACACCTGGATGCCCCTTTTTCTCCACAGTTTTTCGAATGTTTTCATCGCTGACATGAAAATTTGGGGCATTACACTTAGCCCAAAGCAGCCTGTTTGAAATTCCCAGGTCTGCCCCCCCACCTGATGCCTTAAAAACGGCCTGAGGCCTGGACTTCCTGGAATATGAAAATAGGCATCCTTTAGGTCTATTTTTGCTGCCCAGTGACCATTTTCCAAAACTGGAAAAATGTGTTGGACATGATCCAGCTTGAAGGGTTTTACTTGAAACTGCTGATTTATTTCTCTGCAGTCGCTGATCATTCTCCATTTGGTTGTTCCCCCTTCTGGTTTTGAAATTAAAAACCATGGGATCAAATGCTGGGTTTCTGAATCCCAAACTCGTTTCACTGACCCAGTTTTTTCGTAATCCAGCAGAATTTTTTCTGCCTGGTTCAGGTCCAGGTCGGCCCTGGGTTTTGGGTGGGTGGACAATTTTGGGGGATTCACCCAGGGGGGTTGAATTC
>CAAHFI010685195.1:0-12702 GCA_900893395.1 Euglena gracilis
ACGCACTGTTGTCTGCGATGGGAATGGAACTGCACCTCACGAGAGAGGGAAAATGGCATGGCTGCAAAATTACAAGAATTTTGGAAGAGAGAAAATATCACTCTCGCAGTTCCCACACATGCTCAAGATCCACAATTCCACAACTCCTGCAGTTCATGATTCCATGCATTTCAGTTCATGAGTGCATTGATTATTTACACATAAAATGTGTAATATACATTATCTAAATAAATATAATCTATTGTCCAAATCAAGGTTGTTTTTGTTGCTTTTATTACGTGGCTTGCACAATTCCCCTTCATTTAGGCCCCTCTTTCCTCACTCACCTCTCACCTTTTGCCTGGTCCCACATAACGGGCGTACATAAATTTCAAATTTGCAAAAATTATCATCTGCTCGTGATTGTTGTTGTTGTTGGTGTGGTGTTGTTGTTGTCGTCGTCGTCGTCGTCGTCGTCGTCGTCGTCGTTATTGCAGAACAAAACAACAACGTGCAAAAAAACGTCAATTTGAAAAAAATATAGTTTGGTGTGCGAGTTTCTCCCTGGTGCCGACATCGGCATGGTAGAAGAAGGGCTTGTCGTGGAAGTTGTGTTCCAACGTGACATGGTAGAGGAGGCCTGGGAAGGGGGTTGCGTACTCATCACATCACACAAATCTGTCACTCAGATGCACTAATTTGCAACTGACTTGATAACTTCAAAACAACTTCATTTTTTTCCAGATCTGAAAAAATTCCTCTGCGAGACCAATAAACAGATATTAACTCTTGAAGATCGTCCCCTGCACACCTGCCCTCAGCAACGTTTGCCCCAGGGCCACTGCAGTCGCTCGGTCCCTCTGCCCAACCCGTACGCACCATCCAGTCCACCACCTCCGAGCCCTGCACAGCGGAAGACGAACGTACGTGCTGGTGGGGGACTAACTGCATCACCCGAGGACACGATGGTGAAAGCAGCTTCACAATTGTTTTCATCATCACAGAAAAGATTTCTCGGCGAAGAATCTGGGAAGAATGAGGTTGGTCCTGACAACAAAACCGGTGGCAAAATAAACTCTGGGAAACATTAAAAAATCAAAATGAAAAAAAAAACAGACGGGATATTTAAGTGGTTTCCTTGAGAAATGCGGGAAAACTTTGATCTCTTTCACCAAACACAACACAAAAATCAAATTCAACCAAAGCTGTGCTCCTTTGGCGTTTGTTGAACCGATTGACCCTGAGCAGGGCATTTTTAACGACTTCCTGGGGGGTATAGCTCACAGGCTGGAAAATTTGGGCTGGCTGGAAAAAGCTGGCTGACCCTCCTCCCCACAGGGTCCGGGCTGGAGCTGGGCCAGACCCAGGTCGAACCGGGTGCAAGAAAAAAGCGAAGCTGTAAAAAATGTCAAAAAACTGCCGAGCATTGCAAAAATTGATATTTTGACCCAAAATTTGCCCTGGTCAGCCCATTTTCGCAAAAATTTTGCCTGTTTTTTTGGCCCATTTTGCACCCCCAAAAGCTAAAATTCGTTACCGTCCAGCGGCCTGAATGGCAGCTGGAACACAATTCGCGAATGTGAATCAAGCAGTACAGTGTGAAGGCATAGCCTCCCTCTTCGGAATCGCGCACTGCACTTCACATGCCTATGGCGCAACCCAAGACATCCTGCACAGAGTGCGAAGCCCCGCATATCGCGGCTTTTAGCACATAATGCCAAACCCTGTGCACACCGCGCATCACGCTATCGCCTACTGATGACTGGTTAAAGACCGACCTACCCATGCCCCTTGGTTTTAATCCTATGGACATATGTGTGGATGATTCGCAATTTACGATGTTCAGTTTTGAATCGCATTCCACTCATGGATCAGGTTTCAAAATATGCCAATGCCACATGGAATGCTTTCAGTTTGGGCAGCATGAGAGTTCTGGAATTCTGGTCAAAATCACTGATATGGTAATTCTTCCAATTCGCAGAATACATTTTCTTCCAACGCGCATTCACATCAACCGTGACACTGGTCCCGGCATAGTGACACTTTTGATAAGTTTTGGGGAGACACTATCCTACGGATAAACAAAACTCATTGATGGGGCAGGGGGTCTGGGCTGGGAAAAGGCTGCTGGCTGGCTGGACCCCCTGGGGGGGGGGTCCGAAGCTACGCCCTGACAATGGGCTCGACTTTTTTGGGTCCTTTGCTGAAAATCCGGGGTTCCTATTTCGGGGATGTCTTCTTTTTGGAATTTTGCTGAAAAATCGGCGGGGGGGGGGTCTTGCGGTCTTGCTGTGGGGGATGACTGATATTTGCTTGAAAATTTTGAAAAACAGCATGTTGATCAGCATCCTTCTTCATATACTTCACGCCTCCCTGGGCATCCCCAGCCCGCCACAGCACACCTGCACCACGCCGTAGTAGATGCGGTGGCGCCACACGCGTTGCCGACCAGGCCACTCTGTGGGGCCACGAGGTCGTCGAACAGCTGCAGCTGCCGCTCGCTGGGCCGGCGCCCTGGGGCAGGCGTCGCCTAACGACCCCCGAGGGTGGGGGGGGTGCAGGGGACGAAACAGGTTGTGTGGCGGAATTTTTGAAGTGCAACGTTTTTCAGGTATTATTTTTCAAGAAACCCGAAGGTGGTGTTTTTGGACGATCTCAATAAAATGGGCATGGCCATGTGCGAAATTACCATACACACATCACGTTAGTTTTTCAAATGTACATGTAAATGTGCATTCTGAATTGGCATTTGCATGCATTTCAACCACACATGCACCCTGTATTTACATATGAAACATGCATGCAAATACATATGTCATCAATTATGTGTTTGTTGCTTGCACACCATACAATCACTTGCTACTGGCCAACCCCCCCCGGGGGGTGGGTGACTGGTTTTCTTTCAGAGCCGGGCCAAAAAACTAGTCAGTCACTCTGAAAGAAAACCAGTCACCCCTGGGGGGGGGGGGTTGGCCTGGGGGAGCAACAAAAGAGGACTGGTGTAAGGGGTCCCTGGCCACTCACCACGCAGCAGCAAACTGGGCCAGAAGCGAAGTTAGCGCCGGCCATAAACAGACAAGAAGCCTTAGTGCAACTACCCCCCCCCTTTGTCCAACGACCATTTACCTGCAACCTATGACCAGGGGGGGTGGTCGTACGCCCCCATCACTGCAACCTGTGACCGGGGGGTGGTCATTATAAAGGGGGCAAAGGCTCACGCACAGCGAAAAGCGGAAAAAAAATCATAAAGGAGGTAAGCCCAAACACAGTGGCTGCTCCTGAGGGGGTGTCATG
Source organism: Euglena gracilis (assembly GCA_900893395.1). Lineage (NCBI taxonomy): Eukaryota > Euglenozoa > Euglenophyceae > Euglenales > Euglenaceae > Euglena > Euglena gracilis. The sequence goes on from CAAHFI010685195.1 coordinate 3,274, forward strand.
AACGACAGCGCCAGAAGGCTGCTGTGCAAATGCTACACCGGGTGCGGGGCAGGCACTATTCCGCGGCACGGTATAGAAGCCTTTCTTCCGGTGATACAACAATTTTATACCCATCGATCAGATCCTTTGTGAGGTAAAGTTCTTTTGAAAACGTGTCCCAAACCCCAAATTCCACGTGTTGCTTTTTGCAAACAACACAACCTTTTTGGGATCTGGCTCTGACGTTGCCGGGGGGCGGAACGTAGCAGAAAAAAATCCTGTAGCGGGGAGGTGGGAAAATCTACCGCTTGGTAAAAAACCGTCAAAATTTTTTCTTGCAACCTGCAACCTATGATCAGGGGGGGGGGGTCGTACGCCCCCCATCACCTGCAACCTGTGACCGGGGGGTGGTCATTATAAAGGGGTGGTCGTTGGACAAAGGGGAGGGGGGTAAGGGGGGGTTGGCCAGTGCAAAGTGATTGTACGCCCCGGACACCCTCCCCCACGGGGCGGGGGGGGGGGTCGGCAAAACACCACTAAAGTGACCTGGCGCCGAAGGCGCCGGAATTTGTTTTGCCTTTTTTCATGTTTTTGGCAAATTCCCTTTGGATTCCGGAATGGCCGCCCCCCCCCCTCGAGGGGGGTAGTGACTGACTGGTTTCCCAAAAAAAAGTGGCGACTGGTTTTTCAAAGAGTGGAGTGACCCCCCGGGTCGGTAAAAAATTGTCTGTTGCACATACATACATACATAACCCCCCCCACCTATAAGAAACCCCCCTCGATAAGAAACCCCCACCTATAAGAAACCCTTTGGGCATTTTCGGACCGACGCCCACCTATAAGAAACCCCCACCTATAAGAAACCCTGGGGAGCTTTGAACCCAACCACCCCCTTTTTTCTTCGCGCCGAAGGCGCCGAAGGAAATTTTTGACCGTTTTTGGCCACTTTTGGCTTTTTTGTCGGCTCAAAACTTTTCGGACATTGAAACCCACCTATAAGAAACCCACCTATAAGAAACCCTCGGGCAATTTTTTTGGAAACCCACCTATAAGAAACGGGTTTCATAGGTGGGGGGTGGTTTGCATACATACATACATACATACATACATACATACATACATACATACATACATACATACATACATACATACATACATACATACATACATACATACATACATACATACATACATGCATGCATGCATGCATACATACATACATACATACATACATACATACATACATACATACATCCATGCATGGATGCATACATACATACATACATAATACATGCATGAATGTATGAATGATTAACACACAAAAAGAAACACTATTTTTTTATAAAAAAAAGTGCGCAAACTAACACCCCAACTGTCCAACTGGCCCTGAGAAATAGAGGGAATGTCAGAACAACAAATATAATGACCAGCTCCTCATTCGAATGAGGAACTTTGTGTTGGGGGGTTCGTTTTGAAAATCCAACAACCCAAAGATACCCACTGTTTTATTGGTTGCACTTAACACCTTTATAACTAATTTGGAACATTTTGCAATTCGAAGTCGTTGAGAAGATGTGCCAGGTGGTGTTCCACCAAAAAATCGGTACGAGAAACCCCCAACTTTGTGGTCCAGCGGACCATCTTCCAGGGCTCTTTTCTGGGCTCGGAGGGTCCTGTTTCTTTGAAAAAGGCTGTCCACTTAGAACAACCACCGTTTTAGGTGTTTTCCATGTTTGGAAAGCTGGTGTCGTGGCTGCGTATCATACCAGTGACAGAGTCGTCAGGCTGAACCTCCTCCGTGTGGTACAGCCACCGCCGCAGCCTACCCGCACGGCGCCGACCACCCCCGCCCACCAATCCTGCGACTCACGACCACGCACCCGCTTCCCAATTAGGATGAGGCCGGTACTGCTTCTCGAAACCAGTCGGTCGATGTCGGAACCCGAATAACGGATCCAGGCTAAAAAAAATCGTCATAAAAACAGATACAAACTAATGCAAAAATCATAAATAAATATAAATAAATAAATAAATAAATAAATAAATAAATAAATAAATAAATAAATAAATAAATAAATGAATGAATAAATAAATAAATAAACAAATAAAATAAATAAATAATAAATAATAAATAATAAAACAAAGGAAAAAAGAAATAATAAAAAACAGTTTTTATGCACATGAATTTCCATTTTCATTGTTCAGCAGACTGACCAAAAACGTCAGGAACGTACAGCACGGCATCGGCAGGGGAATTTTCCACGCAAGGGTTGGTCGGTCACCATTTCATCCTCCCCGGGGATGCCGGAAGCAGGGGGCGTGCCCCTCGGAGTACAGCGCGAAGAGGCAGAACTGCAGCAGCCCGTGGGCGTGGCCCAGCAGCGCCACCAGCAGCCGCTGCAGCGCCTCCACAGGCTGCGCAGCGGTGGATGGGAGGGAAACGTCCACACATCCGCGTGCAGGCGTGTGTCTGTGTGCGTGTGTGTGCAGGTGTGTGTGTGTGTGTGTGTGCTGGTGTGTATGTGTGTGGGGGTGTTTGTTGTGTTTGTGTGGGCGGGTGCTTGTGTGTGTACGTGTGTCCCCCTATTGGAAGGGTGGCGCCCTCCACAAGAGCAGGGTCCAATGCGTGTGGGTAAATCCACGCGGAGGGCTTTGGACAAACACAAGCAAACTGACTGCATATACGATAAACTATTGCCAAAAAATAACAAACGAGCAAACAAAAAAACATTTACTATTTGTAATTTGATTGGAGTGGTTAGGGGGGTTTACTGCACAATTCTTGCTAAAATTAAATTGAGACCAAAAAAGATGTTAGGCAGAAATAAGGCAGGGGTTGGGAGAGGTTGTGAAGAAGGGATGAATGAATGATGGCGGAACACGCGATGGTGCGACCTCGGCCTCCTCCATGTTGAGGCTACTGAATGCGAGCCAGATCAGCTTCAGCAGGGCGAACAGCAGGAAGAAGCCCAGCAGGAGACAGACGCGGAACACGTGCTCCGGCGTTGGGGGAGCGCGCAGCTGCTCCCCGGCACCGAGGTTCTTCTTCCAAAAGCGAGCAGAGCCAACTAAAAGCAAGACTGAAGGTTAAGGGAGTGAAATCCTGCCACTATTTAAAATTTGAAAGACGTCCTTGTTGTCGGGTGTGGTGCTGGAACTTTTTGGTGGCTGGAAGCAGCCATGCGGTTGGGGCGGCGGCGGCGGCCGCCTCGTCCTCCGCCAGCAGGGCCACCGAAGCGACGTCGGGCGACGCAGTGCGGGTCCGCAGGATGAAGACAAAGCACACGAGCACCACGAGCGATTCCTGATGGAGGCAAGGCGGACATCCAAAAATGTGTTTTGCATTGGTGTATGCTTATCATCCATAATTATAGACGGGGGACAGGCTATTGATTAACGACTCCGAGGGTCGGCTGGACAGCCATTTTGCTAGACTATGGAAAAATGGACCCAGCAAGCCCCCTCCCCTGGGCGGGGGGGGGGGTCTGGGGTCCCCCGGCTGGAAGAACTTTTCCTCCGACGCTGCACACCAAGGCGAAATGAGGGTTTAAATGCGTTTTTTTTTGGCTGATTTTGTTCCAGAAAAAGCCAAGAAATGGCCAAAAGTGCCCATTTTTGGCAAGTTTTGGGAGTACTCCAAATTTTCGGCGCTTCACGCTGGCCACTGGAGAAAAATTCTCCACCAGCCAGCCTCGCTAGCGGACCCCCGGGGTCCACTGGAGTTTCCACAAGCAGTCCAGCCCCCCCCCCCCCCGGGAGGGCTGCAAACCCTCAAACAATAACCGATGGATTCCGGCACAGTGCGCATTGCTCTGTGGAATGAAGAGGGAAAATGAGGGAAATCGCAGTTTTGGGGAAAATTCCATGGCGAACTCTTGATTTCTGGGCTAAATTCCTGACGATAAGTGGTCAACGCTCATTGTGGCGGAGAAAAAAGCCAAAAACTGGCAGAAATCCCAAAAATCGGCAAAGGTGGTCAACGCTGGCTAAAAAGATGCTGTCTTTTTTTTTTCATAAAATTGCACAAAGATGCCAAAATAACCAAAATGGGTCAAAACGTGGCCAAAAGCAGTAGAAATGAAAACAAAATGAACAAGGGTGGGCAAAAATGCCAAAAATGTTCAAAAATGCACAGTTATCGTGTCACATCCTATCAACAATCATATCATAACACAGAAGGGCACAAAACATTAAGTGGGACTCCTGAAATTCTTGAAAGTCACACCCAACACCCAGCCTAAAGCCTCTGCAACCCTCAATGACAAAATTTGTTTTTCTTTTGTGTTCAAGGATTTCGACTTACCAACTTTCGACTTAGCAACACACAAGGCTGTGTCGCAACGATCAATCGGTTCCAAGAAAATTCATCAGCTCAACTTTGAATCGTTGAAGAGGGTAATGGGGGGGGAATGAGCCAAAAATGCCACAAGGAAAAGCAACAAAAGACCAAGACACGCACCAGGCTAAGGATGACGAGCTCGGCCACCACTTGGAACATCCCGTAGCTGATCCAGCATGAGAGGTCGTGGTCCTGTACCGCGTCGGCGCACAGCGCTTCTCCATCGTGCTGGAGTTGAACACATGCAACCCCCACCCCTCCCTGCGGCACATGTGCTGGCATTTGCACAGATGCACATGCCGACATGTGTCAATCCCCCAATAAGATTGTGTAGCCCTAAAGCGGGCCCAAATAAATTTTAGAGATAAAGACGAAAAGATCCATCCAAAAAACTTTGTCCCCTTCACAAAGAACAACGTGTTTCTTTCTCAGTCAGGAGATGGAAACCAAAACCATCCAAAAGGCACAACGTTTCATTGTCCCATGAATCATGAACGGATGCACTGAATATGTCAAAATTGCATTTAAAACCTGTTTGTGTTTTGTAAAATGGCAGATGAGCCGTCATTGGTTTGGGTACCGCCAAAATAACTTTGCAGGGGTGGGTACCAAAAAAAAGATCGATCCACTCACTTGGCGCGAGAGGGGGGAATTATCGGGGGTTTGCCAACATTAAAGGCACCAAACAACATACGTGGGCGCCGACAGGTTTTCTGGTTGGCACATGTCGCCCTGGGCGTTGGCTACGTCCACCACGCCGATACTGAGGCTGCTGCGCAAAAAAGGTTGGCGGCACTGTGGTTTGCGAGGGCCAGCAGGGCGACAAAGCCGAAAGGGAGGACCCACGCGACAACAAGTACTGTGCCAGGAGGGTCCGCGCCTGTGGGGGTTGGAACAGCCATCGGGGGAAATGGAACAGAACCTGGCCATGCTGATGTGTATTTGCGCCCAAGACTCGTGGATTTTGGACACTGTGCGCTGCCAAAGCCCTGGAATGTGGTTTTATTATGGAGAATCAATCAATTCAAATATCTGCATTGTGTTTGTGTGTTTGTGTGTTTGTGTGTGTGGGTGTTCGTGTGTGCGGTTGTGTGTGTTCGTGTGTGTATATCTGTGTGATTGATGTGGGTCAAATCACACAAACACAAAAACACACCCGCCACCCACACCATACCTCCCACTCATATACACGCGCACACGCATTCTCGCGCGCCAACACGACATACCATCATACGCGTCTACACGCAGGGCAAGTTACCAGGTGGCCCACACCCCAAGGGGGGGGTCACAATCGGGGGGGGGGGGAGGAGCGTGCCTTCGCCAGCCGCGGCGGAGGTGGACCGCGAGGCAGACGGCGACGGCGACATACACCACCTCCACCTGCTGGCGAAGAACTGGTGGGCGAGGAACGGGAGGGGAAGCGGCGTCGGCTCGCTGGCGTCGGGCAGAAGAAGGCGGCACACAGCTGGTACGCTGCGGCGGGGCGGGGCTGGAGGGAGTTTTGGGTGCTTCCTACCACGAAGGGGGGTTCCTACAACAAGGGGGGGGCGGTTCCTAATGGGGTGGCAGTTCCTGTCAAAGGGGGGGTTCCTACCACGAGGGGAGGGTTCCTACCTACCATGGGCAGGGTGGTTCCTGGTACGAGGGGGCGGGCAATTCCTACCACGAGGAGGGGGGGCGGGGGTTTCTACCACACTAGTCGTGCTGGTGCAACACAACTTGTGGGTATGCAATTCTCGTCCCTTGCTTTGATAAAAAAAATAACAAACGTACATAGGCTCCAATGAATCCACAGATGTGTTTTTTTAAGACCGGGGGGAGGGGGTCCCCACCACCCACCCCCGGGGCCCCGGGGGGGTCCCAGGGGACACACAAAAAATGCCGAAGAATCGCGAAAAGTGCTAAAAATAGCACTTTTTTCGGCGCCTTCGGCGCCGAAAGTATATCCCACCCCCCTCCGGGGGACCCCCCAGGGGGGGGGGGCTCGGCCGACCCACCCACCCTCCCCCCTCCCCCCCCCGGGGGTCCACGACTAAAAAAACCCCTGGTGGAGATGGACGCAGGGACTTTGTCAGCAGAAGTCACCACAGCATATGGTATACTCAACCCCCGCAATGTGTTTAGATTCCTCCAATGGCTGTCTCATTATTCATTCTTATTAGGGATATTGACCGAACAATTTTGGAGGTGTGCCTAAGCTTGAAACGATACATTGGAACTTGGCGCAAATGGCTGCGGTGCGCAAATGCGCACACCAACCATTTGTGCAACTTGTGAAAGGGGCCGTGCGTGCCGTGCCAGTTTAAATTGAATGTGTTTGCAAAATTGGACCAAGCGGTTGGCGAGACCAGACTTTTGGTCGGTTTTGCGCATCTGCACACAACAACCACCTGTGCAACTTAACACACGCGCCATTTAAACCCGCCCCCCCCCCCCAATAACCCGGCGGGTCCTTGCTCTGGCGGGGGCGAATAACTTGGCGGGGGAGGGAACATGATGGTTCCAGTAAACCCCCTCCCAAATAACAACCCCCTCGGGGGCCGATTTCGAGCGCCCAAAATACACCCCCCTGTTTTCCTTTGGTTTTCCATGTAAAAGTAACCCCCCCCCAAATAACACCCCCCCTGGGGCCCCAGCTCGGGTACCCAAATAACACACCGGGGGGGTGTTATTTGGGGGGGTTTAACTTGGCACCCCCCCCTTTTGGCAAAATTCCGTTATCGCACTGAAAAAAGGGCCCAAATAACCTGGCGGGGGGGGGGCAGGGCAAAAAAGTTGGTTCCAATAACCTGGCACCCCGCCAGGTTATTTGGGGGGGGGGTTAGAAAGTGCCAGCACTGCTGCAGTTTGAAAATCTTTAAGTGCGAGTCCTGGGAGAGCCGGGGCCAAAAAGGATGCATCGCTTGTATTTTGTCAATCCTGCTCCCTCTCGCTCTCACCCTTGTAACGCCACTGCCCAAATCAGATTTTTGTCGGTTTGCGAAAAGCTGAAATGTGAGATGCGCCGCCCAAGCCTTTCTCAAACTGCTATGGAAAACGGACAGCAATTGCAATAAACATATCTGAACACTTGACCCATGCAAACTGAACTTACCAAGCAAAAACTATCTTGAGCTTTAGGCTGTCAACTAGGGGTGTTTTAAGACCGGGGGGGTCCTCCCACCACCCACCCCCCGGGCCCCCCCGGGGGGGGGGAATCCCAGGGAACCACTCAATTTCCCCAAAAAATGCCAAAAATCGCGAAAAATGCTAAAAATAACCCTTTTCAAAAAAAATTGCGCCTTCGGCGCCGAAAAGTATAAGCCACTGCCCCTGGGGGGGGGTGTTCAGCTGGACCCACCCACCCTACCTCGCCCCTCCCTCCCCCCGGGAGTCCACGACTTAAAAAAACCCTTGCTGCCAACTCACAGGGAGAGGGGGCACAGACACCCCCGCAGCTCGCCAGGGTGGTCGCCGCGAGGTGCAGCAGCAGCCCCTCGGCCACGTCGCGGTACACCCGCCGGCCCACCAGCACGATCACCAGCAGCAGCGCCGCTGCGCCGCTGACGCCGTTCAGCACCTCCTCGATGGTGACGGCGGCACGCCTTTTCCCGACGGGGGGGGGGAGTAGCAATTGTAGGAGCAAACATGGAAAAAAATAGGCGACACGGCTTGGTGGGTTGCAGCGTTCACTAAGGTGTGCTTGGACATGAAATACATGGGATTTCGCAATGACACAGTGAGCATTGCAAAAACTGAGCGGGCCAGCTCAATATTGCAGCCGTACATTCTCTGACCAGTTTATTTTTTTTTTGTGTCGATGCACCGGGCTGTGGATCCGCACCAAGGTCCATGGCCCTCCGAGCAGTGATGACCCGGCAACCCGGTTGATCCCGGTGCGCACTTTGCCCGGTGTCCTGCCAGGCTTCCTCTTATCAACGCGTGGGGTTGCCTTGCACTTAGGGGTGCCTGCCCAAAGCAGGCGTGGGTCGGTTTTTGGATCTCAGCCCCGGCCATGAAAGGCCACCCTTGAAATGGTCATTTTCGGGTCCCGGTCCACCTTTGTAAAAGAAAAACACAATCCACTCAATAACCTGAACCCCCCAAGGGTCAACAATGCCCGACACCCTGTTCGCCCTGCACCGATTCCAGCAGTTTACTGGCTGGGGCTGCTCCTGCTCTTCAGGGAAAAGCGTGAATCAGGCTGCCGATGGAGCCCTTCAGGTCGGAGAATATCACTGTTTAGTGGGGAGCAGAAAGAAAAAAAATTTATTGAGGGGGGAAACAGAACAGTGGTTCGGCTGCCTCCCTCTCCCCGAAGTGATTTTGCTCACTCTTTCCAAACCGTTGCCATGTTGACAGTACAAGGCATCAAGAAATGTAAATGCAACATATGATTCCGATGTTCTGAAATTTTGGAGAAAAATGAAGTGTGAATCCGAAAAATGTGTTAGGGAGGTTAAAATAAGATCCAGGATGGCGAAAAAAAATGGACAACTGGTGAGAACTTGAGGACCTTGTGGCCCAACAGGCCAAACACACACGCGCGCGCGCGCCGCGCGCGCGCACACACAACACACACACACACACACACACACACACACACACACACACACCACACACACACGCACGCACACACACACACACACACACAGCACGCACACACACACACACACACCAGCGATGGCATGGCGGGGCCGGAGCACAGCAGCGCCAAGACAAGCCCGCCGGACACAATCTCTGGAAGGCTCCGTACTGGATGGCGAACAGGAAGCACGGCACCCCACTGGCAGGCAGCCGTACACGAACAGGAAGTTGTGGAACGGCTCCCACTGTGGGTCTGGACGAGGGATGGGGCTGGGGGACGCATGGGGAAAGTGGGGCTTGGTGACGCATGGGGAAAGACTAGGGCCAACTTCTCTGATGAAATCGAGCAGAGGACTTCCCCTATGCGACGACTTGCTGCAGTGAACCAATTTTCACCCTTATAGCTGGGTGTGTTGGATATTTAATTTTAGAGCCTCCGGAAAACTTCATTCAACCCAGAAATAGACCCCAAAAGGCAGCCTGTGGATACTGACCCCCGTTAGAAAAGCATTTGAACATTTGTTGTACATGAGATGGACAATAAA
>CAAHFI010686550.1:0-18015 GCA_900893395.1 Euglena gracilis
TTCTTAGGAGGCGCAAACTGCCCATGATAAAACTGACTGAAGTGGCATCCAAAGTGCCCAAAAAATACTGCAAAAAAGGCCAAAATTTTCGAGTTACACGTGTTAACAGAAATTTTCCCACCGTTTCGGATGCAAAACAGATGAAGCGGAAAACCGCTTCGATGATTTCCGAAATTATTTTTAGCAGATTCACGGAGAATGCGATGAAGCAAAAAGGTTTTAGAAAAACTACTACATCCACAAACGATGACGTTGTCATCTCTCCATGAAACACACAGATACAGAAAGACAATATACATGTAGCAAAAACACATGTGAACGTGAGACAGAAGCACAACGAAGAAAATAAAGTAAACTGTCTAATGAAGCGGAATACCGCTTCATTGGACATCCTTGGTCGTGATGTCAACGGAAGGTCAAATGAATCAGTGTAACAGAAATACACTTACATTATGCTGAGTCAGATAAAAAGGAGGAGAGACCACGTTGAACATTCGTGATTCACTCTGCCTGACACCGACGTTGGCTACCGTCGGTGTCGGTTCTTCCTGTGGGCTGCCGGGGCCGCAAGCGGCGGAAGCAGGCACCCGGCAGCCCCGTGGCTCCCCGCCTTGTACTGTTTGAGTCAGAATGGTTTTAAACCTAGACTGATGGTAAACTAAGATATGAGGTTCGTGGTACACTTAGCGGTTTGGTGGTTGTGTACCTCGCGGAGCGAATGCATAGGGCCTGAAAAACGGATAGGGAACACAAAGGAAGCGGTTATCCGCTTCCTTTGTACATAATGGACACAATTTCATTAAAAAGGGGAGAGGCTGGACCGGGTCCAATTCACTTCCCGGACCCCCGAACGGTGCCCAGCCGTCAGGGGTTCGGTTACGGCTTTTGCTGGACCGGGCAGGCGATCGTACAGTCCAGGCTCCCCAGTCATCTCAATACATAAACATTACGAAGCGTATGGTGCATGTCACAAACTGCACTTTGTGGTACAGTTAAACGTTAAACGGTTAACCACATCGCGGATTGAATTCCAACGATGACAAAACCACACAAAATCATTGATGGAACGTACATGAAGCGGCTTTCCGCTTCGTTTTGAGGAAGTGACCAATGTGCTTAATGTCACTCGCGAGCTTCGTAACTGTTTACCGGTTGAATGTACCACGAACGGAGGAACAACGGAAATGTTAGCATCCACATGAAAGAACGTGGTTACAGTGGTGGATCGAAGCCAAGATTGGTCCACAGCACATCGTTGTACACGCCTCTTACCCTTTGATACACTGCTGAGTTCATCGAGTCCATGAGAAGTCCTCTGCGAACATGACCTTGGCGGAGTTTTTAACAACAATCCGCTGACAGAAGACACCTCTATATTTAACCGCACATAAAATGAAGCGGAAAACCGCTTCACCTACGCCCGAAATCGCGATCATGTCTGTTCATACCGAGTACTGTGACCACCAAGTACTACATTAATCAAACCGCACGCATTCAGGTGGTTTACCTGAACGTGCTCTACGGGCTGCCGCTGGCAATGGCCAGCAAAGGCCGTATGTGGCGGGGACTGCCCACCCCCTCCACGTACTGTCTGTGGTTCCCTACCAGTGACAGCCTCCTTTTTTTGCTTTTACAGGAGGCAGCGGGAATCCGCTTCAGATGAAGCCAGAAGCGTGGGTAGCGACTGTGATCACCCAGGCAGTCGGGTTCATCGGTACAGAGATTGAACGCAGTGTGCTGGAGGATGTTCGCTTTCTGGTGCAAGTCACATTGGACAGCTGGTGAAAGATGGGACGTCAGTGTATATACCGAGATCAAGATACTACATACGCCCGTGATGTTGCGATGGTGGAGTAGTAACTGTGATCACGGCAGGCAGTCAAGCAAATGTGGGTAGTGACTGTGATCACCCAGGCAGTTGCACAGAAAATAAACAGTATAAATTTTAAAATGAGGCAAATAGGAAGCGTTTTTCCGCTTCAAAAAAAATGGCAGAAAAAATACGTAAATCCAACCCTACGTTTCTGAATCGCGAGGTTTCTAACCGACGTAACATGGCAGTTGTACCACCAACCACATCAATTCAGCACAAGTTCCCAGGTACTCCTGTTTTGGGAAGGATTTTACCTGACATCGCGCTCTGGATGCGCCCAATTTGAGAGACTAACGTCCTGTTGCACCCCCCGTTTATAAATTGAAAGATACCTGCCAAACAGCACCAAAAATCAACAAACGCTGGTTATGAAGCGGAAGAACGCTTCATATGTGAAGTATAGTTTAGTTTAGTTAGAAAGATAGTTTAAACGGTCTGATAAAATAGTTTTCGTAAGAGGAAGCGGTTATCCGCTTCCTTTAAGTCTAGAGAAATCATTTCCTTCTGGTTGGAACAGAGAAAACATGCCTGTCAGTGCGTCGCCTGTGGAACTGGTCCTGAACATTAGGGGCCTCCGCGCATACTTGCAAAGAGGTCGACCTCGTTCGGGATGGGACCTGTTTCACGATGCCTTCGTGGCTCATGATGCAGGTGCCCAAGGCATTGTCTCACTGTGCTGCATGGTGCGGCTCAATAGGCGATCGCGTCGCACAGTGGAAGTGGTTAGGGAGGCCTTCCTGCGGTCCTCGTCCAACCCTCCACGGTGGCTGGGACAGCTGGCCACAGGGGCGTATGCTGTGTGGCGTACACTGCATCGACAGGCCCAACCCGTCGCAGACCCCAGTACAGTGGCCGAGAACACCCCCAGCACGCGGGCGCTGCAGCAGCTTCCGAGGGCAATGAGGAGAACGCTGAGGCACACTGGCATCGTGGGTCGTACGGAGGTGCCGGTTGCAGCCCGGGCAGCGGTGGCGGCGCGGGACATCCTGGCCTCCCTGCGGAACCACCAGGTTGTCCTCTGGCTGGACAACTTCTGCTGGCTACGCTGGGGAACGGACCCGGCCACCCCAAACCTGAGCCAGAACCTCACGGCTTTTGGAACAGTGCAGGGTATACTGATGTGTGTGCATGATTCAATGAATCACTGGTTAATTCCCGAAGCAGTTTACAACAAAAAAGTTAGGTGGATGGTAATGAAGCGGAAAAGCGCTTCAGTAGTACTCCATAAATTTGCAGGGTTGTTTGCGTCTCCATTACAGGAAGTGAATGCTGGTAACACCCCTACTTTGCACTGATGCCGCTTCCTTCAGCTAGAGAACCTGTTGCAACGACAGGGGACGAGGACACGCTCCGTGACGTTCCCGGTGTCTCCAGGACATCCAGAGCTGAGCGACCTCATCGGCAACCTGGATGTGGTGGCGTCCTCCTGTTGTACCGCATCGTTGCTGCTGCACCAAGCAGTGGGTCGGATCGGACGGATGCAGCTGTCGGAGACGTCGATCAGAGTACCACTGGATGTGGCGCGGACCAACATGCGGTCCCTACAATGGCGGCCGCTCTCGCTGACCGAGCAGGTGGTGTCAGCCAACCTGGACTTGTTGCTGGTGCTGCAGACGGCCAGGTCGCTGCAACACCTCACTCGTCGCCAGACGCCGCTGCTGGTGGATGAGAACATCCACTACCGGTGCCTGAGGCTGCTGTACTCTGCGTCGGCATCGCGGTACTACGTGTCCCGCTACCTGGCCGAGGTCCCCCTGCTGTACGGCATCTGGCACGCGTACAAGCACACGGTGACCATCGTGTACCGGGCGTTCTTCCCGGTACTGGCCCACCTGGAGGTGTCCCCCGGAGACCAGCACCTGACGTGCAGCCTGCGGAGCCACCGGAAGGTGCTGTACATGGAGAAGCTGTTCGCCAGCCTTCTGTTGTCCCGCGAGTCCGTCATGTCCCATTCTGAGTCGCGCATAACACATGTGAAGCGGTTTTCCGCTTGCTTTGCCCCACTCGTGACTTTTCAGGATGTACGTGACATGTTATGTGCGATTCAGGTGTCAATTGACGACCAGAATGCAAGACTGGACCCGCTCTGCGGCAACAAGAGCTGAGCAACAGCAGCAACTCCGTTCGTACCCGTACCAGCTGCTGCAGGGGCTGCGGCACATCCTGGTGTTCTATGCCCCCGCATTGCTGCACCTGGGCCACGAGGTCCGACAGTGTACCTGGAAGGGGAGACCCGAGGACGAGGTGAAGGGTACTACCGCTCGGCTGGTGCTGCAGAAGTGCCTCCTGCTGCTGATGCACCTGGAAGCTGATGAGTCCCGGAAGGCCGCCTTCGGAGTACCAGCGGACCATCTCCCTGGCCCTGCTGGGGTGGCAGGACTGGATGTCCCGGCTGCCCGGCTGCGTGTTCGTGGAGGAGGCTGGGGAGGCCATGCTGTCGAGGCTGTCCTCTGCCTGCAAGCGGAACCCCCACGTGACCAGCTTCGAGGGTACGCTGCAGCTGTTCCTGAACCTCGGCGCCCCCTCCGGCGAGGCCCACCACAGCCGTGGCAGCCTCCGGAAGCAGCTCGTGCAGGAGGTGGCACGTCGTGTTCGTGGCCTCCTTGGCAGCCCTGGTGACCGTCCATTTCCGAAGCGGGTGGACAGCACCACCGTGCGGTGGCTGGTGGACCCGGAGACCTACCCCACCTGGATGGCACCGGAACCTGCACCAACGCGGATGACCACTGAGCAGCTGCTGCCCGTCCTGCGACACTCCCTGCAGACGCTGGTCCGCGGACAGCGCCTCGCTGCAGACGTGGAGGAGTGGCTCAGGACCAACGTGGGTACTGTTGATCCAGATCTTCTGCAAGAAAGAGAAGAGGCGATGTACCCCTTCCTCGCGCGCAGAAGAGCCAGAGCTGCCACAGCGGAACATCCACTTCACCTTCCCGATGAAGCGGAAAACCGCTTGCACGACGCGGATGAAGCGGATACCCGCTTCGGTGTCCACTCAACTGAGATGGAGGTGGCAGAGGCATCAATCGTGGAGGGTGACCAGGAGGAAGGCAGCAGTCTGTACGAGCCACCGGAGTCCCTCTACGAGCCGCCCGGTGACTTATCGGACGGCTACGTGTCCGTGGGGGCCTCTGACGGATTGGACTGGCTGGGCTCACTGCAAGGCAGTGATATATCCGATGCTTCGTCGACGTATCCGTAGCGGTGGTGTGTTAATGCCTCCTGATTGCTGTTTGTGGGAGATGTCTGTTGTACATACGGTATTTGGGACACGTTGGGTTCGCACGCTGGCTATTACTGACTAATACACAGGCAAATATGAGCATACCGAACCATGAACACAACAGACAACAAGAAAAGGGATACCTTTTTTAAACCTGGTGCTGTTTGGTCCAGGTTGGCAGTGTAAAAGGGAGAGTGTTTTGCAAACAACAAGTAAAATCAAAAAAATAAACAATTTGACTGTGTTTTATAAGTTCTTTTTTGAAAATAAATGATGCAAATCCATTCATCTCAGCCTCATTTCCAACAGATTAGAGGATTATGTACATATTTTTTGCATTTTTCTTCACAGACCAGTACACATGCCTCCGAAGAAGCTGGCGAAGGCAGACACCACGGGACAGTCGATCCCGAAGCTGCTGGAAGACGAGGAGATGTGGCTGCAGAGGGAACAGGGTTAGATTTGTGGTTCTTTTTGGTGAATGAACAGGTATCGATTGGACAGTGTGGCAAGATTACCCTCAGTGGAAAGACTTCTGTTGACATTTCTCATTGAAGCTAACGTTCAGATGTATTGACGGAAAAAATCACTTTGGTCAACTAATGAAGCGGAAACACGCTTCATTGCCGTGAAATGCATTATTTCTCCCACAAAAGAAATATAACTTAACTAACCCTGCAGTCGGGCAGCTGGTCCTGGACGTTGACCTGAGCCGGGGGCAGGTCCGGCGGCCCCGTCAGGAGCACGTGAACGACCTCATCACCGAGCTGAAGAACAATCCGCCGCAGGAGCTGGTGCTGACGGTGTGGCCGGAGAGAGGTGTCCACCAGCACCCTCATATTGTGTTTGTCGTTCATGTGGATCAGACCCCCACACTTCAATTTGGTGGGTTGGACGTAGGTTGTGTGTTTCTCTGTTTCATCATATGGAAATGATCTTTCATGCGTTGTGTGGGGCAATGGATTCTTTCTGAATGACTTCCCCTCCTTGCAGCTACGGCAAGTGGGTGATACTGAGTGGTCAACATCGATACCTGGCCGCGTCGGCCATCGCCGACGCCGCCATCGCCGATGCCCGGCGGCCGCCAGCTTCACGGAGAGGTTCCGGTGCAAGGTTGTGAAGGAGTACACCAGCATCATCGAGCGCCAGCAGCTGGCAGGCAGGTTGCAGGCCATGGACGGCAACGTCATGGACATGACCCTGGCGGACCGCCTGCACTGGCTGCTGAAGGAGGACACCCACAACCGGGACCTTGCCGAGGCGGAAGGGGTGGCGTACAACCCCACCAAAACGGAGCTGTTGAGGAACGTGTACAGCAAGACGGGATGCCGGGAGACCGTGGACGGTGCCCTGGTATGTACTGTCGCCTATGGATGATTATACAACCCATGTTATTTAACGAATGATGGCAGATGGCATACTCAGTTTGTGGTTGGTGGTTTTCTGATGTGTTTTCTAATACAGTAAAAATGCACATGGAAGCGTTTTTCCGCTTCATTATCCTCTATTTCATTTTTTGTCCACCTCAGGGCACGTGGGTCAAAGCCATGGTCCCGGTCACGGAGTGGGTGCTGCAGATAGGGACGAGGCTGTGGAGGTGGTGAAGAGGATGGAGACCCGTAGTGGGGACCGGGTCACCGCACACACGTTCAAGTGCCTGGAGGCCTTCTACCATCCGGACGACTACGCGGAGCTGGCCCAGGTGATGTTGGACGAGAAGTCCAAGCCCACCACCCAACGGCTGGGCCAGGCTCCACATTTTGCATTCCACATCTGTCGAATGGTTGCAAATCACGAAAATAAAGAAAGATTTTTCATCATGCAGAAAGGAAGCGTGTTTCCGCTTCGTATATAAACTTATTTAATTTTTATGTAAATATGTGTTCACAGTATTCACCCACTCATCCAAAACAGAAAGTGGAGTCTGCTGCCAAGCAGGAGACTGCGAAGCTGGTGCGCCGGAGGACCTGGACGTGGCTGCTGCAGCACCCTGAGCTGGATGCCGACGTTCTTCACCCGACCAGAAGTGTGTACTGTTTATGTGTTTCATTAATCATATGCGTGCAAGTCTTAGAACTGCTGGCTTTCCCTATCTTTGATAACTGGTTCTTTACAAGGATAATACGCAGTCAGCATCATGAAGCGTTTTTCCGCTTCAGTTTCTTCATTTCTCTTCTTTTTGCAGAGGACTTGGTGCAGTGGCCGCGCTGGAGGCCGCCCTGCAGCCGGAGCACGTGAAGGTGCCGATGACCGGAGTGAAGTGGAGGTGGTCGCCCGAAGCCCCCTGTGCGGGGACCAACTTCCGATTTGTAAAAACAATTGTCGTTTCGCAGCCTGGAGTGAATGCACCCCCCCAGTGAATGCACACCCTCTCAGATGCGATGTCAGTTGTCCCCCGGCATCGGCCGCCCATCGAGGTGGTACGCCGCGCGCCGCTGTGGGCCGACCCCCGGTACGAGGGCCTCAGGCAGCGGCTGCTTGGCCCCGTGATGGAGCCCGTCGTCAAGATCGGGGGCGTCTTCGGCACCCTGGACCTGCACGGCATGAGCCTGCCTGGCCGCGGCTGTCAACGCCCGGGAAGTCCAAGAAGCCCGAGGAGGAGGTGTCCAGCACCCAGGAGATCTCCACGCCAGGCCGGGCCGCGGCCAAGCGGGCTGCCCAGCCTGAGGCGCCGAAGACCGGCCTCATCCACGTGGTGCCCATGCAGTCCACGGACAACGCCTGGCCGAAGGACCTCCGTCTGCTGGACCTGGCAGCCGTGGTGGTGGAGGTGGAGCCCCAGCAGTTCGCCGACGAGGACAGCGTGCATACCGAGGTGTTGAGGCTCATGCTGACGGGGGTGCCCATGATCGCCGTCGGGAGGGACATCGACCTGCGAGATCTCCAAGCGCGGCTGACGAAGTTGCTGGGCAGTGAGATGACCGTCTTCCGCAAGGACATCGTCCTCTTCATCCCGCAGCCTGGGCCCGACCCGGAGTGGATCTGGGCGCGAAGGACCCTGTCCGTGCTCACCACCAACAAGAAGACCATGAAGGTGCACTTTATGTTATTATTTTCTTCATTTCATGATCAAGCGGAAAAGCGCTTCCTGTTCATGAGAGCAGTTGTTTTCTTTTCTTGTCTATGACACAGTGAATGCATACATGTACATCGTACATAACAGAAAAACCCTGTTCCTTCCCGTCGTAGGACCCCGGCCAGATCACCTTGCAGGGGATGCACCAGGTCCCGGATTGCACTTAGCATGCCAGTTAATGTTAAAGGTGTTGTCTTCAGTTTTCATCCTTTAAGCATGAAACTTGTGTCCCGGTTGCTGAGGGCAGTGTCAACCAACACCGTTGGTTTTTGTCCATGTCTGATTTGAAGTGCAATCCGGTGCACCCGACGTTGCCCATCTTGTTCCTGTGGAGGTGGCCTGGTGGTTCCTGCGGCGGCTGGAGGTGGCCACCGCCGAGTGGGTGATGGTGCTGAGTTCCCGGCCGGTGCTGTCCGCCCAGCTGGCGGTGCGGGCGGCAGCGCCATCAACTGCTGTGGGGCGTGCCGGCGCTCCCCTCCGACGACGCAGAGGCCCAGCAGCGCTGCCTGGAGGACATCGGCCGCGAAGTGAGGGTGGCCGACGGGCTACCGCCGGTGATCTGGGTGCAGGGTGGCCAGGCTTCTGTCTCTTACTCTCACTGAATTCAATTTCACATGGTTTGACATTTGACGAATGCATAAATCGAAATTCCTCGCTGAATCTGTTTCTTTTTCTGGATTTAAAGATTGAAGCGGAAAACCGCTTCGAATTGCTTTGCTTATTTTTTGCTGATTTGTATCTGCATTCCCTTTCCCTTCTGATTCCACAAAGGCATTTTCATTGGGTTGCCCTGTGGCCAAGGACGTCCACCTGAGATCGTCCGCCACGTGGCCCTGAACGTGTCCGGGTACATCCCGGAGGGGACGGAGACGGCCCCCGCACCACCGACGGAGGAGGAGCCCCCGTCCAAGCAGGGCGGCCGGGACCCGAAGGAGTCCAAGGCCAAGGAGTCCCAGGACAAGCCAAGGAGAAGGAGACCAAGGACAAGCCGGACAAGAAGACCAAGGACACGCCCAAGAAGGGCGCCCGGGGGAAGCAGTCCGCCTCCTCGCAGCAGCCGGCCCGGCACTCCTACGAGTCGTCCCCGGAACCGCCGGAGCGCCCGACACACAGGGAGCGGCCTAATGGTGGATTGTCTGTGATATCTCTTTCCTTATACCATCTGTCCAGTTGGCAGTCATTTAACAATTCTGTTTGATGAAGCGTTTTTCCGCTTCCTTATAACTGAATCAGAGCAATTTTCGTAAGATTGGTAGGGAGTATCACGTTTTACTGTAATTGATTCCGCTGCGATTCCACTCAATGGCATCGAATCAAAACCGTTATGTGAGTTCCACGTCTCCCGTTTGCGCCGCTCCCTGCTGCCGAGGAAGCGGTCCGCCCTGGAGAACATCCAGGAGATGCTGGTGGATGACGAGTGAGCGGGCGGCTGCGGCAGCCGCGGTGGCAGCGGGCGGCTGGTGCCGCCAGCGAGGGAGGGACAAGCGAGACCCAGACCTGGACTGGACCCAGACCCATACCCACACCCACACCCAGTCCCCAACCATGCGCACGCCTTCGCCACACCACACCCACCCATTTCGCCGTGTCTGTCATTTGTGCTTGTCTTTGGCATGGCTGCGGAACTGGGGGCTGTGGGGTTTGTTCCAGCACTGACCTTTGTTTTGAGAATCATAGTTACAAATCCGCAACTTGCTCGGTTAATGGTGCTTCGGGATACAATGCATCTTCTCAGTACTGTTTCAGGCGGGATTTATATTTGTTGGGTAGTTCAAGTTTCACAGACGTCATTACTTCTGCATTCAGTTCGTTTAGTGATGTTGGCAATGGCAGTTTCAGACCAGTACAGTTCAGTATGAATTAGACCAAATTTATCTGCCTTGCTTTGAGGAAGCGGAAACCCGCTTCGCACTTTCCCGCTTGTTTTTTGCAGGTTTTCACTCCTACCTGCTTACGATGGCCCGGTACCTCAGGCGCGACTTTGATTACAGGTCTGTATTGTTCTGTTTGTTACATTTGTATACCATTTCTTCTGGCTGTCATGTCTTCTGGGTATGTAGTGTGTACTTAATGCCGATGATTACTGCTCAGTGTGTGCCGTTCATCACGTCCCTCCGGAAATGCTGAACGAATGTTTGTGGGCATTATTATTCACTGTTTGAATTGCATCTACTTCTATCTGATTTATTGCATAATTTTTCTGTTTCCTATTAAAGCGGTTTTCCGCTTCGTTTCATTTTAAGAAAATTTTATTCAGTTTGTGTTGGTATTCCCTTAGGCAAGTTTCTTCTGGTGTCGATTTTGGTAACCTATGCATGAATTTGAAGCGGAATGTCATTTTTACCGCTTCCTATATTTTGTGTTTATTATTTTTCCCCCTTTGCAGGGGGATCGTCTTCCTCTGCCTCTGGCGGCAGCCGACATGAGGTGTGTGTTTGCACTTTATTGCTGTCTTTGAATTTTTGTAGGGTTTTCGTTCATTTAGGCTGAATTTCAAAATTTAAGTGGCGTTTTAGCTTGTTTTCGGAGTTTTTAAAACTTCGTTACTACAAGCCAAACATGTAATCAGAAATGGCCGAAATCGGTACCTCTTCCAAAACCCTCAAAAAAAACAGGCCATTTTAGGAAGCGTTTTTCCGCTTCCTTTTCCGCTTCGAGGGGGTTTAAATTTTTGGGCAGTTTATGCCTCCTAAGATATATATATATATATATATATATATATATAATATATATATATATATATAATATATATATATAATACATATATATATATATATATATATATATATATATATGTATATATATATATATGTATATATGTATATATATATGTATATATATATATATATGTATATATGTATATATATATATATATATATATATATATATATTATGTCTCCAGGCGGAACAATGCAACTCAGCCACCCTGCGAGTCACCCACGTTCAAAGGCAGGCCTTCTGGGAGTGGCCAGCAGGCGGATGGGAAGGGGTAAACCTGTCCCATCCCATCCGTGGGGACGCACCGTCAACAATGGCGGCGCATCGACCACCCACCGATGGCTGGCCGACGGGCAGGTCAAGGCTTCCGGAACCTGCCGAGCCCGAAGGGCAAAGCCTAACCTTCCCAAAAACATTCTCATTCAGACACATCGGGCTCCGCAATTTGCCCTTGTGAGGCCATGCCTTGCTTGCCGGCGGTTTGATGTGTGATTGTTTGCTGCGCTGGGTTATAGTCTCTTTTTAGTGCCTTTTTTCGTGCCTTTTCGCCGGAGCTCATTCTTAATTTGCACTTCGACAACCCAGAAGAAAGGAACTTCAATTCAAGAACTTTTGGCAATGAATGAAAGAGTTAGCTCAATTGAATATCCAGATGTTGACGTTCGTAGAGAATATCAAATCAGAATATGTGACATATCAAGACTCAATGAAAATGCAAACTGCAAGCACGAAGAAGAGCAGCGCTGACAACAAAACTGGCTGCGTTACAGCGGACGACCTGACGACGCGTTCAACCGTGGCGATGCGCTGCTCCCATCCCCCTGCAGAAAAATTTTCTTAAAACCCACCCAGTGACAGCCACAGACGGCAGACAATGGTCAGAAAAACCCGAAGGACACCAAAACCAAGACAGCGGTCATGCCACTACATCAGGGGCAAGGAAGGCCATACACCAGTTACACCAATACCTGTTCAACCTGGGCCATGGAGGCCACAACGGCAATGTCCCTGGTGGCCGATGAAACAAACGCCAGGGTGGCCAACAACACCAAGGCCAGGGGGGCCGATTCCACAAACAGATGCCCAGTGGCAGGGCAGAAGGTCCACAACACCCCCCCCCAACCATTTCTTCATCACAAACCCTATCAGGGATAAAGGATTGGCCCCCTGTGGCCTCCCACGCTTTGCAATGGGATGGAATCTCAGATCAGAGAGTGGTCAATTGGACTGTCGAAGTTTCAAGAGGGCCAGTGGGGCCAGATTTTGTTATCAAGGCCACTGGGGCCATCCTCATCATCAAGGCACTGGGCCCGTTCACCATACTCAATATCAACAATTTTCAAGGCCACTGGGACCATATATCAGAAGAATATCAGAAGGAGGAAAATCCCCAGAAGCTAAAAGGCTGTCACCCATCAGAGGGTTTCAGTATACTGGCAGCTCCAGCAGGATGCCACCCAAGGGGCAGTGGAGGACAAGGGGGCAACCCCCCACAAGTTTCTCTGTCAATGCCCAGGGTGGGGGCAAGCCAAAACAAGGGGTGACCCAAAAAGGGGCCCCTGTGGTATGCCAATCGACAACACAAATGACAAAGTGGAGAACCAGAGAGCCTGTGAGCAGAGCATGCACACACCCCAGCCACCTTTAAAGAATGCTCAATCACCAGGGGCTCTAGGGGCTGTGAAATGTTCAACACCCCCCACCCGGCCCCAAAAGAACCATCTAATATAAGGAATAAATCCATGGAGGAAAATGGGAGACACCCCCTGTACCAGAGACTTTAGAAAAGTGTAAAATAGTGGAAAAAAAATCCCCCCCAAGAACATGTCAATCGATAAAAAATAGAATAAAACCACCTTGGGTGAGTCCCCAAAATTTTCCACCGACCCAAAACCAAAAGCCAACCTGGACCCGAACCAGGCAGAAAAATTTCGCTGGATTACGAAAAACACTGGGTCAGTGAAACGAGTTTGGGATTCAGGAACCCAGCATTTGATCCCATGGTTTTTAGTTTCAGAACCAGAAGAGGGAACAACAAATGGTGAACGGTCAGCGACTGCAGAGAAAAAATACAGCTATTTCAAGTAAACCTTTCAAGCTGGATCATATCCAACATATTTTTCCAGTTTTGGAAAAAAGCCACTGGCAGCAAAAATCGACCTAAAGGATGCCTGTTTGTATATTCCACTAAGTCCAGGCCTAAGGCCATTTTTAAGGCATCAGGTAGGAGGGCAGACCTGGAATTTCAAACAGGCTGCATTGGGCTAAATGTAATACCCCAAGCTGACATGTCCTTATGAAAAAGTTCGAAACGCTGTGGAGAAAAAGGGGCATCTAGGTGTTTATTTACCTGGACAACATTTTGCTGGTGGCCCCCACCAAAATCATTTTCCAAAATGACCTGAACACAGTCGTCAAAGATTTGCTGGATTCTGGATTCAAAATCAATGTGAAAAAGTCCACCCTCCAGGCCACCCAAGTGGTAACCTACTTGGTTTTCAACTGAAATTTTAGGAAGGAAAGCTACAGGTGCCCCCAGAAGTCAAGTCAAAACCATATAAAAGGAGCTGCGAAGAATTGTGAAAAAAGATTGCCTGTCAAAAAAGTAATTGGCTGCCTTTTTGGCCTAAATAAGATGCAACCTAATGTCCCTGCTCTTTTTGATGGCTTATACAGACACCCTGGCAATTTTTTTGGTGGCAAAAACCACAGCCCCCTGGGACTTAAAACACCCCATCTCCCAGGAAATCAAGGCCCAATTAAGGGAATTGAAAATTTTACTGGACACCTGGGGACAGACCTTTCCCCCAAAGTGCCACCAGAGAGTTACACTCAGACAGCAGCACCCATGCCTGGGGGGGGGCTGGACATCCAGACAGGCAAACTTATGCAAGACGGTTGGAGAGAGGTATCCATTTTGCACATAAATGTAAAGGAGCTGTGGTCAGCAATTAACACTGTAAGAAGCCTCAGCAGACCCGGGGAAACAGTTTCCTTGTCAGTGGGCAACCAGGTAATCTACTATTACCTGAAAAAGGTGGGGGGGCAGAAGGACCCCTTCAATTCCATTCTCAGACCCTTTTTCAAATGGTGCATGGAAAAAAAGTAAACCTTCAGGTAAAGTGGGTCCCTTCAAGGAATGCCTAGCAGACCCCATAAACAGGTGGGAGATGGACAGGGGGATTACTCTTCAGACCCCCAACTATTCCAATGGCTAAAACAAAAGTTCAAATAATTTATGAACCTGGAAACAGATTTGTTTGCCCCATTGAGAAGCTTCAGGGGTGGATGCACTGCCATCTGGGGGGATTGTATGCCAACCCCCCCGGTCAATTATCCAAAAATTCTCCCCAGATTGAAAACATTTCCACAGACAGTTTTGATGGTCACCCCCTTTTGGGACTCAGCCACCTGGTGGCCCCAATTAATCAAAATGAAAGTTCCAGGGACCTCCTGCCTCAAAATCACCCCTTACAGGGGTATGCTCACCAATTGCAAAGGGGAGAAAATGCCACTCCACCAATGGCCCCTACTTTGCATGATTTGCTCAGGCAAATCTTAGAGAGGAAACAAGTACAAAATCCGACCATGAACGATTTGTTGAAGGGAAATCGCAGTTTAAAGCGCTATCAAAGCGACTTCTCACTTTTCGTACTCCCTCGAGGAAAACCGACCAGGGAGGAAGGGACACCGAGGGCGAAGCACAAAAGACCTTGTGAGAAGTGATGGCCACGGTTCGCCACGTTGAAACCGCATCTCCAAGTTCTCCAGCTGGCGCTTCTTGTTCTGCACTTTGTCCAGGTTGTCGACTTGATAATTCCACTTCGTTCTCCACATTCTGCATTGACTTCCAATGTCAAAGTTGAAAAATAATTTCTTGAATTTGATATTCTGCAGGTTCTACAGGTTCTGAATATTGATATTGTGTTCTTTTGATCTCTTCCAACTCTGTTCTTTGAAAGTTTCTGTCTTCTTCCGTGTCGAAGGGCAAGATTAGGAATCAGCCAACTCCGGCGAAGAAAGGCACTAAGCAGGGACTCCTAACCCAACGCAGCAAACAATCCAAACAACACCGCCGGCGAGCAAGGCATGGCCTCACAAGGGCAAAGTACGGAGCCCGAGGTGTCTATGGGTGATTTTGGACAAAATCGGGGTACCTCCCCTCAAGCCATAACAGACCAGGTGGCTGGCGCTTTATTCCAATTATTCCAATTTTCCAAGGCTCAGGCCCGTAATGCATACAGTGCTATGCTTTTGATCCCAGGGTTTGGTGGACTGAGATTCCATTCCCTTTTGTCCCCATAAAAAAAAAACTCATCGTCAGCCAAGTCCGGCGAGGCGGCACTAAGCAGGGACTCCTAACCAAGAACCACACAACAAACCGCCAGCGAACAAGGCATGGCCTCACAAGGTCTTTGTGTCCTCCCTTGTCGGTCTGCCTCGAGGAGTGCGAAACAGCCGGAAAACAAGGCATGCCCTCACTTTGTGTTTGTGCTTCGCCCTCTCGGTCTGCCTCAAAGGGAGTGCGATTGCCCGCGGTTGGGCGTGCGTCAAACGTAGTCGTTACCGGCCGGGAGGCTCAAAATAGCACTTTGGTAACGGACGCCCCCCCCCCAAAGTCATTTTTTCGGTCATTTTCGGCCGAAATCGGTCGCGTCGGCGCTCCAAAAACGAGCGCCGACGAGGGAGTTTTGGTGCTGCATCTCACGAGTCTCAGACAGACGCAAAGGTGAGCCGTCAGTGTGTACATACGTACATGCGTACAAACCGATAATGCATACGTGCATCGGTTCATCCGTTCCGGGCAATATCTCATTCCAAGCTGTCGAGCTGGTTGCAGGCCACGATCGGTTACGGCACAGGAAAGAATGGGAAAACGCTTTGAGTGTGCAGCCCAAGATGGACCAGTGCCAAAGAGCGAAATAACATTGACCAAACAGGGCAGTCAAGAGCACTTTCGAAAAATGTAGCGAGCGTTCTTGGTTTGCAGGAGGGACCACCAGTTTGGTGACCGGACGTCAGGCAACTGAAAAGAAGCAAAATACACAGCCAATCAAATGGGGCAGAAATGAATATGTCTCCTGATGATTGTTGCTTCAATCAAAACACAACTGTTTGTCTCCGTGTGTAGTTCGATTGTGATCTGTGGCAGGGCAGGGCATCTCCCCACCAGCAAATGGGTGACAGCGATGTATGTATGTATATGTATGTATGTATGTATGTATGTATGTATGTATGTATGTATGTATGTATGTATGTATGTATGTATGTATGTATGTATGTATGTATGTATGTATGTATGTATGTATGTATGTATGTATGTATGTATGTATGTATGTATGTATGTATGTATGTATGTATGTATGTATGTATGTATGTATGTATGTATGTATGTATGTATGTATGTATGTATGTATGTATGTATGTATGTATGTATGTATGTATGTATGTATGTATGTATGTATGTATGTATGTATGTATGTATGTATGTATGTATGTATGTATGTATGTATGTATGTATGTATGTATGTATGTATGTATGTATGTATGTATGTATATGTATGTATGTATGTATGTATGTATGTATGCATGTATGTATGTATACCGGCCAACCAAACCAGGAGGAGCCTGGGCTGAACCGCTGCAGGACGGCGAGGAACGTTTCCCGCTGGCCGTGCCCGGCATGCCCGCCAGCGTGCGCACTGCGGTGGCGAGCGATGGGTCCCGGGGTGGGGGCGGCTGGTGGGGGGGGGGGGCTGTGCCGGCCGACCCAGACGCGTGCCCTGCCAATGGCCGGGCTGGAGAAAGATTTTTCTGGCTGCTTTTGGATGCGTTTTGGGGGGTGGGGCTTCCCCCCCCCCCGGGATCGTGCATGGGTAGGTTTTCAGGGGGGAAAAAAGTCGGTGGGTTTGGGCCTGGAGGTTTGTCCCCCCCCCCGGGTGTTACTGATGGGGATGGTGGAACTTCGAGCCGGAAGCACGAAGAGCAATGGAATTGATTGCGCAAGAGAAATTCGTAAATACTCGGTCGAGCCGACGGACACCTTTAGCACTCAAAATTGCACTCAAATTTCAAGTTTCGGGGGTTTGGGCACTTCTGGGATTCAATTTGAACATGCCAGGGATTCTAGGCACCAGGCACCACGGCATTTTGATCACACCCGAACCTTTAAAAAAAACCATTTAATGGCCCTCCTGGCCACATCCTGGCCATGATGAACTTGATTCAAGCAAAAAAAACAAATGAAAAGCTGGTGAGAGGAAGATGGACCTCAAAGCAAAAGCAACTGGTGATGTGGACGTTTGACCGATGATGTGGCGAATTTTTCCCCAAATAATACTTGGTTCTTTTCAGAGAATGTGCTCTGCAGTTTCCCTTCGCAGAGGTTGACCCCAGCTCCCCTCTTCAGGAACCAACTGTGGGGGGACCCTTGCACAGTGCCTCCACCTGGCCGCAGCCCCAGCCAATGACCACGTGCCAGCGGCGTTGAGCCGGAAGAGGGCCGGGAAATGCGCGTGGGTGCGCGCCACCCTCCGCGCTGACCATCCCGACGAACTGCTCCCACGCATCGCCGCCCCCTGCAGAGCCCCAGCCCCCCCCCCCCCCAACCTCGCGGCCCGGCCCGGCCCCGGGGGGGCTCTGGCTTGGTTGTCGGCGGGTGGAGGAGGACCTGCCAAGTGAGGCCGCCAGCGGCCAGCGGCGGGGATTAGGGGGAACGGCCGGGAATGCAAATCAGGCGCGAAAAAGCTGACCGCTGGCCTGGCAGGCGGAACCTTGGGGCCATGCCCTCTGGCACCCAAGACGGTATGTGTTTGCGGTTGCGTTTGCAAGGGAGGGTAGACCCCTCCCCACCCACCCCCTGGGCACCAAATTGTGGGAAATTGATCACTGTGTCCTTTGCATGAGGAACTTGACCTCAAATGAATCAAACCTACCCCCGCTTAGAACCATGCACCCCTTTAACCCCCACCCCTGCCAAATACCACCAACACTCAACTATACCCTGACCACCTTTTGGGCAGAAAAACCTTTTCTTGCGGATCCCTTCCAGTGTGCACTGGTACTCCACTCAACTGATTACACCCCATACTCATGACCCCCCTCCTTCATGTCAACCAACAAACCGGA
>CAAHFI010691086.1:0-25062 GCA_900893395.1 Euglena gracilis
CCGGCGTGGGTTATAAAGTCCGCGGCACGCAAGTGGCCCCTCGCTCACGACGAGGCTTCGCCCACCGCCGTGGATGTCTTCCGTCCGTCCTCATCCCGCGCCGATACTTGCCCGCGTACACTTTCTGAGTGTCTATTTTTTTCGGTATAGTATTCGTTCCACCCATGTGGACAAGGAAGCCCAAAGTGACTTCCAATTTTTGGAGGCGGCAACGCCATCCTTTCTCCTTGAACCAAAAAAAAAAACACAGAAGGCTCGTTTTTTGTCACGACAAGCCGCTTGTCCACAAAAATCTCTTCAAGGGTGAGCGGCGAGGAAAAATCCCGCCCTCCTGCGCGCCTTCCCCTTCATTCCCCCGTTTTTCTTCCACCCACCCTTTTTCTTTCTTTCTTTCCCCTATCCTCCTTCATCCCGAGAAGGCGCATAACCTGATGCGTACGCCATACTACCGGAATACACCTGAACCCGTTCGATTTCAGAAGTTAAGCCTGGTCAGGCCCAGTAGTACTGAGGTGGGCGACCACTTGGGAACACTGGGTGCTGTACGCTTTTTTTTCGCTTCCTGACTCGAAGGGGGGCCCGCAAAAAAAAATGCCCACTTGGCTCGGATTTTCAAAATCTCTCCGGCGTGGGTTATAAAGTCCGCGCACGCGTGCCTCGGCTCACGACGAGGCTTTTCGCCCACCGCCGTGGATGTCTTCCGTCCGCTCATCCCGCCGCCGATACTTGCTGCGTAACTTTCTGAGTGTCTATTTTTTTTCGGTATATATTCGTTCCACCCATGTGGACAAGGAAGCCCAAAGTGACTTCCAATTTTTGGAGGCGGCAACGCCATCCTTTCTCCTTGAACCAAAAAAAAAACACAGAAGGCTTCGTTTTTTGTCCGACAAGCCGCTTGTCCACAAAAATCTCTTCAAGGGTGAGCGGCGAGGAAATCCCCCCCTCCTGTGCGGCCTTCCCTTCTTCCCCCGTTTTTCTTCTACCACCCTTTTTTTTCTCCCTTCCTTCATCCCGAGAAGGCGCATACCCTGATGCGTACGGCCATACTACCGGGAATACACCTGAACCCGTTCGATTTCAGAAGTTAAGCCTGGTCAGGCCCAGTTAGTACTGAGGTGGGACCACTTGGGAACACTGGGTGCTGTACGCTTTTTTTCGCTCCTGACTCGAAGGGGGGCACGCAAAAAAAAAATGCCCTTGGCTCGGATTTTTCAAAATCTCTCCGGCGTGGGTTATAAAGTCCGCGGCACGCGTGCCCCCTCGGCTCACGACGAGGCTTTTCGCCACCGCCGTGGATGTCTTCCGTCCGTCCTCATCCCGCCGCCGATACTTGCCGCGTACACTTTCTGAGTGTCTATTTTTTTTCGGTATATATTCGTTCCACCCATGTGTGGACAAGGAAGCCCAAAGTGACTTCCAATTTTTGGAGGCGGCAACGCCATCCTTTCTCCTTGAACCAAAAAAAAAAACACAGAAGGCTTCGTTTTTTGTCCGACAAGCCGCTTGTCCACAAAATCTCTTCAGGGTGAGCGGCGAGGAAAAATCCCCCCTCCTGCGCGCCTTCCCCTTCATTCCCCCCGTTTTTCTTCTCACCACCTTTTTTTTTTCTTTCCCCTTCCTCTTCATCCCGAGACGGCGCATAACCTGATGCGTACGGCCATACTACCGGGAATACACCTGAACCGTTCGATTTCAGAAGTTAAGCCTGGTCAGGCCCAGTTAGTACTGAGGTGGCGCGACCACTTGGGAACACTGGGTGCTGTACGCTTTTTTTCGCTTCCTGACTCGAAGGGGGGCCGCAAAAAAAAATGCCCCTTGGCTCGGATTTTCAAAATCTCTCCGGCGTGGGTTATAAAGTCCGCGGCACGCGTGCCCCCTCAGCTCACGACGAGGCTTTCGCCCACCGCCGTGGATGTCTTCCGTCCGTCCTCATCCCGCCGCCGATTCTGCCGTACACTTTCTGAGTGTCTATTTTTTTTCGGTATATATTCGTTCCACCCATGTGGACAAGGAAGCCCAAAGTGACTTCCAATTTTTGGAGGCGGCAACGCCATCCTTTCTCCTTGAACCAAAAAAAAAAACACGAAGGCCGTTTTTTGTCCGACAAGCCGCTTGTCCACAAAATCTCTTCAGGGTGAGCGGCGAGGAAAATCCCCCCTCCTGTGCGCGCCTTCCCCTTCATTCCCCCGTTTTTCTTCTCACCACCCTTTTCTCCTTCCTTCATCCCGAGAGGCGCATACCCTGATGCGTACGGCCATACTACCGGGAATACACCTGAACCCGTTCGATTTCAGAAGTTAAGCCTGGTCAGGCCCAGTTAGTACTGAGGTGGGCGACCACTTGGGAACACTGGGTGCTGTACGCTTTTTTTCGCTTCCTGACTTGAAGGGGGGCCCGCAAAAAAAAATGCCCCTTGGCTCGGATTTTCAAAATCTCTCCGGCGTGGGTTATAAAGTCCGCGGCACGCGTGCCCCTCGGCTCACGACGAGGCTTTTGCCCACCGCCGTGGATGTCTTCCGTCCGTCCTCATCCCGCCGCCGATACTTGCTGCGTACACTTTCTGAGTGTCTATTTTTTTTCGGTATATATTCGTTCCACCCATGTGGACAAGGAAGCCCAAAGTGACTTCCAATTTTTGGAGGCGGCAACGCCATCCTTTCTCCTTGAACCAAAAAAAAAACACGAAGGCGCCGTTTTTTGTCCGACAAGCCGCTTGTCCACAAAATCTCTACAGGGTGAGCGGCGAGGAAAACATCCCCCCTCCTGCGCGCCTTCCCCTTCATTCCCCCCGTTTTTCTTCTCTCACCACCTTTTTTTCTTGCCTTCCTTTCATCCCGAGAAGGCGCATACCTGATGCGTACGGCCATACTACCGGGAATACACCTGAACCCGTTCGATTTCAGAAGTTAAGCCTGGTCAGGCCCAGTTAGTACTGAGGTGGGCGACCACTTGGGAACACTGGGTGCTGTACGCTTTTTTTCGCATCCTGACTTGAAGGGGGGCCCGCAAAAAAATGCCCCTTGGCTCGGATTTTCAAAATCTCTCCGGCGTGGGTTATAAAGTCCGCGGCACGCGTGCCCCTCGCTCACGACGAGGCTTTTGCCCACCGCCGTGGATGTCTTCCGTCCGTCCTCATCCCGCCGCCGATGGTTGCTGCGTACACTTTCTGAGTGTCTATTTTTTTTCGGTATATATTCGTTCCACCCATGTGGACAAGGAAGCCCAAAGTGACTTCCAATTTTTGGAGGCGGCAACGCCATCCTTTCTCCTTGAACCAAAAAAAAAACACGAAGGCGCGTTTTTTGTCCGACAAGCCGCTTGTCCACAAAATCTCTACAGGGTGAGCGGCGAGGAAAAATCCCCCTCCTGCGCGCCTTCCCCTTCATTTCCCCCCGTTTTTCTTCTCACCACCCTTGCCTTCCTTCATCCCGAGAAGGCGCATACCTGATGCGTACGGCCATACTACCGGGAATACACCTGAACCCGTTCGATTTCAGAAGTTAAGCCTGGTCAGGCCCAGTTAGTACTGAGGTGGGCGACCACTTGGGAACACTGGGTGCTGTACGCTTTTTTCGCATCCTGACTTGAAGGGGGGCCCCCCCCCCCAAAAAATGCCCCTTGGCTCGGATTTTCAAAATCTCTCCGGCGTGGGTTATAAAGTCCGCGGCACGCGTGCCCCTCAGCTCACGACGAGGCTTTTGCCCACCGCCGTGGATGTCTTCCGTCCGTCCTCATCCCGCCGCCGATGGTTGCTGCGTACACTTTCTGAGTGTCTATTTTTTTTCGGTATATATTCGTTCCACCCATGTGGACAAGGAAGCCCAAAGTGACTTCCAATTTTTGGAGGCGGCAACGCCATCCTTTCTCCTTGAACCAAAAAAAAAACACGAAGGCCGTTTTTTGTCCGACAAGCCGCTTGTCCACAAAATCTCTTCAAGGGTGAGCGGCGAGGGAAAAATCCCCCCTCCTGCGCGCCTTCCCCTTCATTCCCCCCGTTTTTCTTCTCACCACCCTTCCTCCTTTCATCCCGAGAAGGCGCATACCCTGATGCGTACGGCCATACTACCGGGAATACACCTGAACCCGTTCGATTTCAGAAGTTAAGCCTGGTCAGGCCCAGTTAGTACTGAGGTGGGCGACCACTTGGGAACACTGGGTGCTGTACGCTTTTTTTCGCATCCTGACTTGAAGGGGGGCCCGCCCCCCCCCCAAAAAAATGCCGCCTTGGCTCGGATTTTCAAAATCTCTCCGGCGTGGGTTATAAAGTCCGCGGCACGCGTGCCCCTCAGCTCACGACGAGGCTTTTGCCCACCGCCGTGGATGTCTTCCGTCCGTCCTCATCCCGCCGCCGATGGTTGCTGCGTACACTTTCTGAGTGTCTATTTTTTTTCGGTATATATTCGTTCCACCCATGTGGACAAGGAAGCCCAAAGTGACTTCCAATTTTTGGAGGCGGCAACGCCATCCTTTCTCCTTGAACCAAAAAAAAAAACACAGAAGGCGCGTTTTTTGTCCGACAAGCCGCTTGTCCACAAAATCTCTTCAGGGTGAGCGGCGAGGAAAAATCCCCCCTCCTGCGCGCCTTCCCCTTCATTCCCCCCGTTTTTCTTCTCACCACCCTTGCCTTCCTTCATCCCGAGAGGCGCATACCTGATGCGTACGGCCATACTACCGGGAATACACCTGAACCCGTTCGATTTCAGAAGTTAAGCCTGGTCAGGCCCAGTTAGTACTGAGGTGGGCGACCACTTGGGAACACTGGGTGCTGTACGCTTTTTTTCGCATCCTGACTTGAAGGGGGGCCGCAAAAAAAATGCCGCCTTGGCTCGGATTTTCAAAATCTCTCCGGCGTGGGTTATAAAGTCCGCGGCACGCGTGCCCCTCAGCTCACGACGAGGCTTTTGCCCACCGCCGTGGATGTCTTCCGTCCGTCCTCATCCCGCCGCCGATACTTGCGCGTACACTTTCTGAGTGTCTATTTTTTTTCGGTATATATTCGTTCCACCCATGTGGACAAGGAAGCCCAAAGTGACTTCCAATTTTTGGAGGCGGCAACGCCATCCTTTCTCCTTGAACCAAAAAAAAACACGCAAGGCCGTTTTTTGTCCGACAAGCCGCTTGTCCACAAAATCTCTACAGGGTGAGCGGCGAGGAAAAATCCCCCTCCTGCGCGCCTTCCCCTTCATTCCCCCCGTTTTTCTTCTCACCACCCTTGCCTCCTCTTCATCCCGAGAAGGCGCATACCTGATGCGTACGGCCATACTACCGGGAATACACCTGAACCCGTTCGATTTCAGAAGTTAAGCCTGGTCAGGCCCAGTTAGTACTGAGGTGGGCGACCACTTGGGAACACTGGGTGCTGTACGCTTTTTTTCGCATCCTGACTTGAAGGGGGGCCCGCCCCCCCCCCAAAAAAATGCCGCCTTGGCTCGGATTTTCAAAATCTCTCCGGCGTGGGTTATAAAGTCCGCGGCACGCGTGCCCCTCAGCTCACGACGAGGCTTTTGCCCACCGCCGTGGATGTCTTCCGTCCGTCCTCATCCCGCCGCCGATGGTTGCTGCGTACACTTTCTGAGTGTCTATTTTTTTTCGGTATATATTCGTTCCACCCATGTGGACAAGGAAGCCCAAAGTGACTTCCAATTTTTGGAGGCGGCAACGCCATCCTTTCTCCTTGAACCAAAAAAAAAACACGCAAGGCGCCGTTTTTTGTCCGACAAGCCGCTTGTCCACAAAATCTCTACAGGGTGAGCGGCGAGGAAAAATCCCCCCTCCTGCGCGCCTTCCCCTTCATTTCCCCCGTTTTTCTTCTCACCACCCTTGCTCCTTCTCCTTCATCCCGAGAAGGCGCATACCTGATGCGTACGGCCATACTACCGGGAATACACCTGAACCCGTTCGATTTCAGAAGTTAAGCCTGGTCAGGCCCAGTTAGTACTGAGGTGGGCGACCACTTGGGAACACTGGGTGCTGTACGCTTTTTTTCGCATCCTGACTTGAAGGGGGGCCCGCAAAAAAAATGCCCCTTGGCTCGGATTTTCAAAATCTCTCCGGCGTGGGTTATAAAGTCCGCGGCACGCGTGGCCCCTCAGCTCACGACGAGGCTTTTGCCCACCGCCGTGGATGTCTTCCGTCCGTCCTCATCCCGCCGCCGATGGTTGCTGCGTACACTTTCTGAGTGTCTATTTTTTTTCGGTATATATTCGTTCCACCCATGTGGACAAGGAAGCCCAAAGTGACTTCCAATTTTTGGAGGCGGCAACGCCATCCTTTCTCCTTGAACCAAAAAAAAAACACGCAAGGCGCGTTTTTTGTCCGACAAGCCGCTTGTCCACAAAATCTCTACAGGGTGAGCGGCGAGGGAAAACATCCCCCCTCCTGCGCGCCTTCCCCTTCATTCCCCCGTTTTTCTTCTCACCACCCTTTTCCCTCCTTCATCCCGAGAAGGCGCATACCCTGATGCGTACGGCCATACTACCGGGAATACACCTGAACCCGTTCGATTTCAGAAGTTAAGCCTGGTCAGGCCCAGTTAGTACTGAGGTGGGCGACCACTTGGGAACACTGGGTGCTGTACGCTTTTTTTCGCATCCTGACTTGAAGGGGGGCCCCCCCCCCCAAAAAAAATGCCGCTTGGCTCGGATTTTCAAAATCTCTCCGGCGTGGGTTATAAAGTCCGCGGCACGCGTGGCCCCTCAGCTCACGACGAGGCTTTTGCCCACCGCCGTGGATGTCTTCCGTCCGTCCTCATCCCGCCGCCGATGGTTGCGCGTACACTTTCTGAGTGTCTATTTTTTTTCGGTATATATTCGTTCCACCCATGTGGACAAGGAAGCCCAAAGTGACTTCCAATTTTTGGAGGCGGCAACGCCATCCTTTCTCCTTGAACCAAAAAAAAACACGAAGGCGCGTTTTTTGTCCGACAAGCCGCTTGTCCACAAAATCTCTACAGGGTGAGCGGCGAGGAAAAATCCCGCCCTCCTGCGCGCCTTCCCCTTCATTTCCCCCCGTTTTTCTTCTCACCACCCTTGCCTCCTTTCATCCCGAGAAGGCGCATACCCTGATGCGTACGGCCATACTACCGGGAATACACCTGAACCCGTTCGATTTCAGAAGTTAAGCCTGGTCAGGCCCAGTTAGTACTGAGGTGGGCGACCACTTGGGAACACTGGGTGCTGTACGCTTTTTTTCGCATCCTGACTTGAAGGGGGGCCCGCCCCCCCCAAAAAAATGCCCTTGGCTCGGATTTTCAAAATCTCTCCGGCGTGGGTTATAAAGTCCGCGGCACGCGTGCCCCTCAGCTCACGACGAGGCTTTTGCCCACCGCCGTGGATGTCTTCCGTCCGTCCTCATCCCGCCGCCGATACTTGCTGCGTACACTTTCTGAGTGTCTATTTTTTTTCGGTATATATTCGTTCCACCCATGTGGACAAGGAAGCCCAAAGTGACTTCCAATTTTTGGAGGCGGCAACGCCATCCTTTCTCCTTGAACCAAAAAAAAACACGCAAGGCGCGTTTTTTGTCCGACAAGCCGCTTGTCCACAAAATCTCTACAGGGTGAGCGGCGAGGAAAAATCCCCCTCCTGCGCGCCTTCCCCTTCATTTCCCCCGTTTTTCTTCTCACCACCCTTGCCTTCCTTCATCCCGAGAAGGCGCATACCCTGATGCGTACGGCCATACTACCGGGAATACACCTGAACCCGTTCGATTTCAGAAGTTAAGCCTGGTCAGGCCAGTTAGTACTGAGGTGGGCGACCACTTGGGAACACTGGGTGCTGTACGCTTTTTTTCGCATCCTGACTTGAAGGGGGGCCCGCCCCCCCCAAAAAAATGCCGCCTTGGCTCGGATTTTCAAAATCTCTCCGGCGTGGGTTATAAAGTCCGCGGCACGCGTGGCCCCTCGCTCACGACGAGGCTTTTGCCCACCGCCGTGGATGTCTTCCGTCCGTCCTCATCCCGCCGCCGATGGTTGCTGCGTACACTTTCTGAGTGTCTATTTTTTTTCGGTATATATTCGTTCCACCCATGTGGACAAGGAAGCCCAAAGGACTTCCAATTTTTGGAGGCGGCAACGCCATCCTTTCTCCTTGAACCAAAAAAAAACACGCAAGGCGCGTTTTTTGTCCGACAAGCCGCTTGTCCACAAAATCTCTACAGGGTGAGCGGCGAGGAAAAATCCCCCCTCCTGTGCGCGCCTTCCCCTTCATTTCCCCCGTTTTTCTTCTCACCACCCTTGCCCTCCTTCATCCCGAGAAGGCGCATACCCTGATGCGTACGGCCATACTACCGGGAATACACCTGAACCCGTTCGATTTCAGAAGTTAAGCCTGGTCAGGCCCAGTTAGTACTGAGGTGGGCGACCACTTGGGAACACTGGGTGCTGTACGCTTTTTTTCGCATCCTGACTTGAAGGGGGGCCCCCCCAAAAAATGCCGCCTTGGCTCGGATTTTCAAAATCTCTCCGGCGTGGGTTATAAAGTCCGCGGCACGCGTGCCCCTCAGCTCACGACGAGGCTTTTGCCCACCGCCGTGGATGTCTTCCGTCCGTCCTCATCCCGCCGCCGATGGTTGCTGCGTACACTTTCTGAGTGTCTATTTTTTTTCGGTATATATTCGTTCCACCCATGTGGACAAGGAAGCCCAAAGTGACTTCCAATTTTTGGAGGCGGCAACGCCATCCTTTCTCCTTGAACCAAAAAAAAAACACGCAAGGCGCGTTTTTTGTCCGACAAGCCGCTTGTCCACAAAATCTCTACAGGGTGAGCGGCGAGGGAAAAATCCCGCCCTCCTGCGCGCCTTCCCCTTCATTTCCCCCCGTTTTTCTTCTCACCACCCTTGCCTCCTTCATCCCGAGAAGGCGCATACCCTGATGCGTACGGCCATACTACCGGGAATACACCTGAACCCGTTCGATTTCAGAAGTTAAGCCTGGTCAGGCCCAGTTAGTACTGAGGTGGGCGACCACTTGGGAACACTGGGTGCTGTACGCTTTTTTTCGCATCCTGACTTGAAGGGGGGCCCCCCCCCCCCAAAAAATGCCGCCTTGGCTCGGATTTTCAAAATCTCTCCGGCGTGGGTTATAAAGTCCGCGGCACGCGTGGCCCCTCAGCTCACGACGAGGCTTTTGCCCACCGCCGTGGATGTCTTCCGTCCGTCCTCATCCCGCCGCCGATGGTTGCTGCGTACACTTTCTGAGTGTCTATTTTTTTTCGGTATATATTCGTTCCACCCATGTGGACAAGGAAGCCCAAAGTGACTTCCAATTTTTGGAGGCGGCAACGCCATCCTTTCTCCTTGAACCAAAAAAAAACACGAAGGCGCCGTTTTTTGTCCGACAAGCCGCTTGTCCACAAAATCTCTACAGGGTGAGCGGCGAGGAAAACATCCCCCCTCCTGCGCGCCTTCCCCTTCATTTCCCCCCGTTTTTCTTCTCACCACCCTTGCCTCCTTCATCCCGAGAAGGCGCATACCCTGATGCGTACGGCCATACTACCGGGAATACACCTGAACCCGTTCGATTTCAGAAGTTAAGCCTGGTCAGGCCCAGTTAGTACTGAGGTGGGCGACCACTTGGGAACACTGGGTGCTGTACGCTTTTTTTCGCATCCTGACTTGAAGGGGGGGGCCAGCCCCCCCCCCAAAAAAAATGCCGCCTTGGCTCGGATTTTCAAAATCTCTCCGGCGTGGGTTATAAAGTCCGCGGCACGCGTGGCCCCTCAGCTCACGACGAGGCTTTTGCCCACCGCCGTGGATGTCTTCCGTCCGTCCTCATCCCGCCGCCGATGGTTGCTGCGTACACTTTCTGAGTGTCTATTTTTTTTCGGTATATATTCGTTCCACCCATGTGGACAAGGAAGCCCAAAGTGACTTCCAATTTTTGGAGGCGGCAACGCCATCCTTTCTCCTTGAACCAAAAAAAAACACGCAAGGCGCGTTTTTTGTCCGACAAGCCGCTTGTCCACAAAATCTCTACAGGGTGAGCGGCGAGGGAAAACATCCCCCCTCCTGCGCGCCTTCCCCTTCATTTCCCCCGTTTTTCTTCTCACCACCCTTGCCTCCTTCATCCCGAGAAGGCGCATACCCTGATGCGTACGGCCATACTACCGGGAATACACCTGAACCCGTTCGATTTCAGAAGTTAAGCCTGGTCAGGCCCAGTTAGTACTGAGGTGGGCGACCACTTGGGAACACTGGGTGCTGTACGCTTTTTTTCGCTCCTGACTTGAAGGGGGGGGCCGCAAAAAAAATGCCGCCTTGGCTCGGATTTTCAAAATCTCTCCGGCGTGGGTTATAAAGTCCGCGGCACGCGTGGCCCCTCAGCTCACGACGAGGCTTTTGCCCACCGCCGTGGATGTCTTCCGTCCGTCCTCATCCCGCCGCCGATGGTTGCTGCGTACACTTTCTGAGTGTCTATTTTTTTTCGGTATATATTCGTTCCACCCATGTGGACAAGGAAGCCCAAAGTGACTTCCAATTTTTGGAGGCGGCAACGCCATCCTTTCTCCTTGAACCAAAAAAAAACACGCAAGGCGCCGTTTTTTGTCCGACAAGCCGCTTGTCCACAAAATCTCTACAGGGTGAGCGGCGAGGGAAAAATCCCGCCCTCCTGCGCGCCTTCCCCTTCATTTCCCCGTTTTTCTTCTCACCCCCTTGCCTCCTTCATCCCGAGAAGGCGCATACCCTGATGCGTACGGCCATACTACCGGGAATACACCTGAACCCGTTCGATTTCAGAAGTTAAGCCTGGTCAGGCCCAGTTAGTACTGAGGTGGGCGACCACTTGGGAACACTGGGTGCTGTACGCTTTTTTTCGCATCCTGACTTGAAGGGGGGCTTTGGCAGCCCCCCCCCCCAAAAAAATGCCGCCTTGGCTCGGATTTTCAAAATCTCTCCGGCGTGGGTTATAAAGTCCGCGGCACGCGTGGCCCCTCAGCTCACGACGAGGCTTTTGCCCCGCCGTGGATGTCTTCCGTCCGTCCTCATCCCGCCGCCGATGGTTGCTGCGTACACTTTCTGAGTGTCTATTTTTTTTCGGTATATATTCGTTCCACCCATGTGGACAAGGAAGCCCAAAGCGACTTCCAATTTTTGGAGGCGGCAACGCCATCCTTTCTCCTTGAACCAAAAAAAAACACGCAAGGCGCCGTTTTTTGTCCGACAAGCCGCTTGTCCACAAAATCTCTACAGGGTGAGCGGCGAGGGAAACATCCCGCCCTCCTGCGCGCCTTCCTTCATTTCCCCCCGTTTTTCTTCTCACCACCCTTGCCTCTTATCCCGAGAAGCGCATACCCTGATGCGTACGGCCATACTACCGGGAATACACTGAACCCGTTCGATTTCAGAGTTAAGCCTGGTCAGCCAGTTAGTACTGAGGTGGCGACCACTGGGACTGGGTGCTGTACGCTTTTTTTCGCATCTGACTTGAGGGGGGGACTTTGGCAGCCCCCCCCCCCCAAAAAATGCCGCTTGGCTCGGATTTTTCAAAATCTCTCCGGCGTGGGTTATAAAGTCCGCGGCACGCTGGCCCCTCAGCTCACGACGAGGCTTTTGCCACCGCCGTGGATGTCTTCCGTCCGTCCTCATCCCGCCGCCGATGGTTGCTGCGTACACTTTCTGAGTGTCTATTTTTTTCGGTATATATTCGTTCCCACCCATGTGGACAAGGAAGCCCAAAGCGACTTCCAATTTTGGAGCGGCAACGCATCCTTTCTCCTTGAACCAAAAAAAAAACACGCAAGGCGCCGTTTTTTGTCCGACAAGCCGCTTGTCCAAAAATCTCTACAGGGTGAGCGGCGAGGGAAAACATCCCGCCCTCTCGCGCCTTCCCTTCATTTCCCCCGTTTTTCTTCTCCCACCCTTGCCTCCTTATCCCGAGAAGGCGCATACCCTGATGCGTACGGCCATACTACCGGGAATACACCTGAACCCGTTCGATTTCAGAAGTTAAGCCTGGTCAGGCCAGTTATACTGAGGTGGGCGACCACTTGGGAACACTGGGGCTGTGTACGTTTTTTTCGCATCCTGACTTGAAGGGGGGGACTTTGGCAGCCCCCCCCCCAAAAAATGCCGCCTTGGCTCGGATTTTCAAATCTCTCCGGCGTGGGTTATAAAGTCCGCGGCACGCGTGGCCCCTCAGCTCACGACGAGGCTTTTGCCCACCGCGTGGATGTCTTCCGTCCGTCCTCATCCCGCCGCGATGGTTGCTGCGTACACTTTCTGAGTGTCTATTTTTTTCGGTATATATTCGTTCCACCCTGTGGACAAGGAAGCCCAAAGCGACTTCCAATTTTTGGAGGCGGCAACGCCATCCTTTCTCCTTGAACCAAAAAAAAACACGCAAGGCGCCGTTTTTTGTCCGACAAGCCGCTTGTCCACAAAATCTCTACAGGGTGAGCGGCGAGGGAAAACATCCGCCCCTCCTGCGCGCCTTCCCCTTCTTCCCCCGTTTTCTTCTCACCACCCTTGCCTCCTTCATCCCGAGAAGGCGCATACCCTGATGCGTACGCCATACTACGGAATACACCTGAACCCGTTCGATTTCAGAAGTTAAGCCTGGTCAGGCCCAGTTAGTACTGAGGTGGGCGACCACTTGGGAAACTGGTGCTGTACGCTTTTTTCGCATCCTGACTTGAAGGGGGGGGACTTTGGCAGCCCCCCCCCCCCAAAAATGCCGCCTTGGCTCGGATTTTTCAAATCTCTCCGGCGTGGGTTAAAGTCCGCGCACGCGTGGCCCTCAGCTCACGACGAGGCTTTTGCCCACCGCCGTGGATGTCTTCCGTCCGTCCTCATTCCGCCGCGATGGTTGCTGCGTACACTTTCTGAGTGTCTATTTTTTTTCGGTATATATTGTTCCACCCATTGTGGACAAGGAAGCCCAAAGCGACTTTCCAATTTTTGGAGGCGGCAACGCCATCCTTTCTCCTTGAACCAAAAAAAAAACACGCAAGGGCGCGTTTTTTGTCCGACAAGCCGCTTGTCCACAAAATCTCTACAGGGTGAGCGGCGAGGGAAAAATCCCGCCCTCTGCGCGCCTTCCCCTTCATTTCCCCCCGTTTTTCTTCTCACCACCCTTGCCTCCTTCATCCCGAGAAGGCGCATACCCTGATGCGTACGGCCATACTACCGGGAATACACCTGAACCCGTTCGATTTCAGAAGTTAAGCTGGTCAGGCCCAGTTAGTACTGAGGTGGGCGACCACTTGGGAACACTGGGTGCTGTACGCTTTTTTTTCGCATCCTGACTGAAGGGGGGGACTTTGCAGCCCCCCCCCCCCAAAAAATGCCGCCTTGGCTCGGATTTTCAAAATCTCTCCGGCGTGGGTTATAAAGTCGCGGCACGCGTGGCCCCTCAGCTCACGACGAGGCTTTTGCCCACCGCCGTGGATGTTTCCGTCCGTCCTCATCCCGCCGCCGATGGTTGCTGCGTACACTTTCTGAGTGTCTATTTTTTTTCGTATATATTCGTTCCACCCATGTGGACAAGGAAGCCAAAGTGACTTCCAATTTTTGGAGGCGGCAACGCCATCCTTTCTCCTTGAACCAAAAAAAAACACGCAAGGCGCCGTTTTTTGTCCGACAAGCCGCTTGTCCACAAAATCTCTACAGGGTGAGCGGCGAGGGAAAACATCCGCCCTCCTGCGCGCCTTCCCCTTCATTTCCCCCGTTTTTCTTCTCACCACCCTTGCCTCCTTCATCCGAGAAGGCGCATACCCTGATGCGTACGGCCATACTACCGGGAATACACCTGAACCGTTCGATTTCAGAAGTTAAGCCTGGTCAGGCCCAGTTAGTACTGAGGTGGGCGACCACTTGGGAACACTGGGTGCTGTACGCTTTTTTTCGCATCCTGACTTGAAGGGGCTTTGGCAGCCCCCCCCCCCAAAAATGCCGCCTTGGCTCGGATTTTCAAAATCTCTCCGGCGTGGGTTATAAAGTCCGCGGCAGCGTGGCCCTCAGCTCACGACGAAGGCTTTTGCCCCCGCGTGGATGTCTTCCGTCCGTCCTCATCCCGCCGCCGATGGTTGCTGCGTACACTTTCTGAGTGTCTATTTTTTTTCGGTATATATTCGTTCCACCCATGTGGACAAGGAAGCCCAAAGCGACTTCCAATTTTTGGAGGCGCAACGCCATCCTTTCTCCTTGAACCAAAAAAAAACACGCAAGGCGCCGTTTTTGTCCGACAAGCCGCTTGTCCACAAAATCTCTACAGGGTGAGCGGCGAGGGAAAACATCCCGCCCTCCTGCGCGCCTTCCCCTTCATTCCCCCCGTTTTTCTCTCACCACCCTTGCCTCCTTCATCCCGAGAAGGCGCATACCCTGATGCGTACGCCATACTACCGGGAATACACCTGAACCGTTCGATTTCAGAAGTTAAGCCTGGTCAGGCCCAGTTAGTAGTTACTGAGGTGGGGTGTGGGTCTGTGCTGTGTTTTTTTCGCATCCTGACTTGAAGGGGCTTTGGCAGCCCCCCCCCCCAAAAAATGCCGCCTTGGCTCGGATTTTCAAAATCTCTCCGCGTGGGTTATAAAGTCCGCGGCACGTGCGTGTCAGTTCACGACGAGGCTTTTGCCACCGCCGTGGATGTCTTCCGTCCGTCCTCATCCCGCCGCCGATGGTTGCTGCGTACACTTTCTGAGTGTTTGTATATATTTTTCCACCCATGTGGACAAGGAAGCCCAAAGTGACTTCCAATTTCGAGGCGGCAACGTTTTCTCCTTGAACCAAAAAAAAACACGCAAGGCGCCGTTTTTTGTCCGAGCCGCTTGTCCACAAAATCTCTACAGGGTGAGCGGCGAGGGAAAACATCCCGCCCTCCTGCGCGCCTTCCCTTCATTTCCCCCCGTTTTTCTTCTCACCACCCTTGCCTCCTTCATCCGAGAAGGCGCATACCCTGATGCGTACGGTATACTACCGGGAATACACCGAACCCGTTCGATTTCAGAAGTTAAGCCTGGTCACCCAGTTAGTACTGAGGTGGGCGGACCACTTGGTACTTTTCTTGAAGGGGGGGGCTTTGGCAGCCCCCCCCCCCCCAAAAAAATTTGCTCGGATTTTCAAAATCTCTCGTTTTAAAGTCCGCGGCACGCGTGGCCCTCAGCTCACGACGAGGCTTTTGCCCCCGCCGTGGATGTCTTCCGTCCGTCCTCATCCCGCCGCCGATGGTTGCTGCGTACACTTTCTGAGTGTCTATTTTTTTTCGGTATATATTCGTTCCACCCATGTGACAAGGAAGCCCAAAGTGACTTCCAATTTTGGCGGCACGCCATCCTTCTCCTTGAACCAAAAAAAACACGCAAGGCGCCGTTTTTGTCCGAAAGCCGCTTGTCCACAAAATCTTGGTTGAGCGGCGAGGAAAACATCCGCCCTCCTGCGCGCCTTCCCCTCTCATTTCCCCCCGTTTTTCTCTCACCACCCTTGCTCCTCTTCCCGAGAAGGCGCATACCCTGATTGCGTACGGCCTAGGAATACACCCTGAACCCGTTCGATTTCAGAAGTTAAGCCTGGTCAGGCCCAGTTAGTACCACTTGGGAACACTGGGTGCTGTACGTTTTTCGCATCCTGACTTGAAGGGGACTTTGGCAGCCCCCCCCCCCAAAAAAATGTGGCTTCGGATTTTCAAAATCTCTCCGCGTGGGGTGGCACGCGTGGCCCCTCAGTCACGAGGCTTTTGCCACGCCGTGGATGTCTGTCCGTCCGTCATCCCGCGCCGATGGTTGCTGCGTACACTTTCTGAGTGTCTATTTTTTTTCGGTATATATTCGTTCCACCCATGGACAAGGAAGCCCAAAGCGACTTCCAATTTTTGGAGGCGGCAACGCCATCCTTTCTCCTTGAACCAAAAAAAAAAAACGCAAGGCGCCGTTTTTTGTCCGACAAGCCGCTTGTCCACAAAATCTCTACAGGGTGAGCGGCGAGGGAAAAACATCCCGCCCTCCTGCGCGCCTTCCCCTTCATTCCCCCCGTTTTTCTTCTCACCACCCTTGCCTCCTTCATCCCGAGAGCGCATACCCTGATGCGTACGGCCATACTACCGGGAATACACCTGAACCCGTTCGATTTCAGAAGTTAAGCCTGGTCAGGCCAGTTAGTACTGAGGTGGGCGACCACTTGGGAACACTGGGTGCTGTACGCTTTTTTTCGCATCCTGACTTGAAGGGGCTTTGGCAGCCCCCCCCCCAAAAAATGCCGCCTTGGCTCGGATTTTCAAAATCTCTCCGGCGTGGGTTATAAAGTCCGCGGCACGCGTGCCCCTCAGCTCACGACGAGGCTTTTGCCCACCGCCGTGGATGTCTTCCGTCCGTCCTCATCCCGCCGCCGATGGTTGCTGCGTACACTTTCTGAGTGTCTATTTTTTTTTCGGTATATATTCGTTCCACCCATGTGACAAGGAAGCCCAAAGTGACTTCCAATTTTTTGGAGGCGGCAACGCCATCCTTTCTCCTTGAACCAAAAAAAAAAACACGCAAGGCGCCGTTTTTTGTCCGACAAGCCGCTTGTCCACAAAATCTCTACAGGGTGAGCGGCGAGGGAAACATCCGCCCTCCTGCGCGCCTTCCCTTCATTTCCCCCGTTTTTCTTCTCACCACCCTGCCTCCTTCATCCCGAGAAGGCGCATACCCTGATGCGTACGGCCATACTACCGGGAATACACCTGAACCCGTTCGATTTCAGAAGTTAAGCCTGGTCAGGCCCAGTTAGTACTGAGGTGGGCGACCATTGGGAACACTGGGTGCTGTACGCTTTTTTTCGCATCCTGACTTGAAGGGGCTTTGGCAGCCCCCCCCCCCAAAAAATGCCGCCTTGGCTCGGATTTTTCAAAATCTCTCCGGCGTGGGTTATAAAGTCCGCGGCACGCGTGGCCCTCAGCTCACGACGAGGCTTTTGCCCACCGCCGTGGATGTCTTCCGTCCGTCCTCATCCCGCCGCCGATGGTTGCTGCGTACACTTTCTGAGTGTCTATTTTTTTCGGTATATATATTCGTTCCACCCATGTGGACAAGGAAGCCCAAAGTGACTTCCAATTTTTGGAGGCGGCAACGCCATCCTTTCTCCTTGAACCAAAAAAAAAAACACGCAAGGCGCCGTTTTTTGTCCGACAAGCCGCTTGTCCACAAATCTCTACAGGGTGAGCGGCGGGGAAAACATCCCCCCTCCTGCGCGCCTTCCCCTTCATTCCCCCCGTTTTCTTCTCACCACCCTTGCCTCCTTCATCCCGAGAAGGCGCATACCTGATGCGTACGGCCATACTACCGGGAATACACCTGAACCCGTTCGATTTCAGAAGTTAAGCCTGGTCAGGCCCAGTTAGTACTGAGGTGGGCGACCACTTGGGAACACTGGGTGCTGTACGCTTTTTTTCGCATCCTGACTTGAAGGGGGGCTTTGGCAGCCCCCCCCCCAAAAAATGCCGCCTTGGCTCGGATTTTCAAAATCTCT
This sequence comes from Euglena gracilis, assembly GCA_900893395.1. Classification (NCBI taxonomy): domain Eukaryota; phylum Euglenozoa; class Euglenophyceae; order Euglenales; family Euglenaceae; genus Euglena; species Euglena gracilis. Next base: position 17,437 of record CAAHFI010691086.1, read on the forward strand.
CCGGCGTGGGTTATAAAGTCCGCGGCACGCGTGGCCCCTCAGCTCACGACGAGGCTTTTGCCCACCGCCGTGGATGTCTTCCGTCCGTCCTCATCCCGCCGCCGATGGTTGCTGCGTACACTTTCTGAGTGTCTATTTTTTTTCGGTATATATTCGTTCCACCCATGTGGACAAGGAAGCCCAAAGTGACTTCCAATTTTTGGAGGCGGCAACGCCATCCTTTCTCCTTGAACCAAAAAAAAAACACGCAAGGCGCCGTTTTTTGTCCGACAAGCCGCTTGTCCACAAAATCTCTACAGGGTGAGCGGCGAGGGAAAACATCCCGCCCTCCTGCGCGCCTTCCCTTCATTTCCCCCGTTTTTCTTCTCACCACCCTTGCCTCCTTCATCCCGAGAAGGCGCATACCCTGATGCGTACGGCCATACTACCGGGAATACACCTGAACCCGTTCGATTTCAGAAGTTAAGCCTGGTCAGGCCCAGTTAGTACTGAGGTGGGCGACCACTTGGGAACACTGGGTGCTGTACGTTTTTTTCGCATCCTGACTTGAAGGGGGGCTTTGGCAGCCCCCCCCCCCCAAAAAATGCCGCCTTGGCTCGGATTTTCAAAATCTCTCCGGCGTGGGTTATAAAGTCCGCGGCACGCGTGGCCCCTCAGCTCACGACGAGGCTTTTGCCCACCGCCGTGGATGTCTTCCGTCCGTCCTCATCCGCCGCCGATGGTTGCTGCGTACACTTTCTGAGTGTCTATTTTTTTTCGGTATATATTCGTTCCACCCATGTGGACAAGGAAGCCAAAGCGACTTCCAATTTTTGGAGGCGGCAACGCCATCCTTTCTCCTTGAACCAAAAAAAAACACGCAAGGCGCCGTTTTTTGTCCGACAAGCCGCTTGTCCACAAAATCTCTACAGGGTGAGCGGCGAGGGAAAACATCCCGCCCTCCTGCGCGCCTTCCCCTTCATTTCCCCCGTTTTTCTTCTCACCACCCTTGCCTCCTTCATCCCGAGAAGGCGCATACCCTGATGCGTACGGCCATACTACCGGGAATACACCTGAACCCGTTCGATTTCAGAAGTTAAGCCTGGTCAGGCCCAGTTAGTACTGAGGTGGGCGACCACTTGGGAACACTGGGTGCTGTACGCTTTTTTTCGCATCCTGACTTGAAGGGGGGACTTTGGCAGCCCCCCCCCCCCAAAAAAATGCCGCCTTGGCTCGGATTTTCAAAATCTCTCCGGCGTGGGTTATAAAGTCCGCGGCACGCGTGGCCCCTCAGCTCACGACGAGGCTTTTGCCCACCGCCGTGGATGTCTTCCGTCCGTCCTCATCCCGCCGCCGATGGTTGCTGCGTACACTTTCTGAGTGTCTATTTTTTTTCGGTATATATTCGTTCCACCCATGTGGACAAGGAAGCCCAAAGTGACTTCCAATTTTTGGAGGCGGCAACGCCATCCTTTCTCCTTGAACCAAAAAAAAAACACGCAAGGCGCCGTTTTTTGTCCGACAAGCCGCTTGTCCACAAAATCTCTACAGGGTGAGCGGCGAGGGAAAACATCCCGCCCTCCTGCGCGCCTTCCCCTTCATTTCCCCCCGTTTTTCTTCTCACCACCCTTGCCTCCTTCATCCGAGAAGGCGCATACCCTGATGCGTACGGCCATACTACCGGGAATACACCTGAACCCGTTCGATTTCAGAAGTTAAGCCTGGTCAGGCCCAGTTAGTACTGAGGTGGGCGACCACTTGGGAACACTGGGTGCTGTACGCTTTTTTTCGCATCCTGACTTGAAGGGGGGCTTTGGCAGCCCCCCCCCCCCCAAAAAATGCCGCCTTGGCTCGGATTTTCAAAATCTCTCCGGCGTGGGTTATAAAGTCCGCGGCACGCGTGGCCCCTCAGCTCACGACGAGGCTTTTGCCCACCGCCGTGGATGTCTTCCGTCCGTCCTCATCCGCCGCCGATGGTTGCTGCGTACACTTTCTGAGTGTCTATTTTTTTTCGGTATATATTCGTTCCACCCATGTGGACAAGGAAGCCCAAAGCGACTTCCAATTTTTGGAGGCGGCAACGCCATCCTTTCTCCTTGAACCAAAAAAAAAACACGCAAGGCGCCGTTTTTTGTCCGACAAGCCGCTTGTCCACAAAATCTCTACAGGGTGAGCGGCGAGGGAAAACATCCCGCCCTCCTGCGCGCCTTCCCTTCATTTCCCCCGTTTTTCTTCTCACCACCCTTGCCTCCTTCATCCCGAGAAGGCGCATACCCTGATGCGTACGGCCATACTACCGGGAATACACCTGAACCCGTTCGATTTCAGAAGTTAAGCCTGGTCAGGCCCAGTTAGTACTGAGGTGGGCGACCACTTGGGAACACTGGGTGCTGTACGCTTTTTTTCGCATCCTGACTTGAAGGGGGGCTTTGGCAGCCCCCCCCCCCCAAAAAATGCCGCCTTGGCTCGGATTTTCAAAATCTCTCCGGCGTGGGTTATAAAGTCCGCGGCACGCGTGGCCCCTCAGCTCACGACGAGGCTTTTGCCCACCGCCGTGGATGTCTTCCGTCCGTCCTCATCCCGCCGCCGATGGTTGCTGCGTACACTTTCTGAGTGTCTATTTTTTTCGGTATATATTCGTTCCACCCATGTGGACAAGGAAGCCCAAAGTGACTTCCAATTTTTGGAGGCGGCAACGCCATCCTTTCTCCTTGAACCAAAAAAAAACACGCAAGGCGCCGTTTTTTGTCCGACAAGCCGCTTGTCCACAAAATCTCTACAGGGTGAGCGGCGAGGGAAAACATCCCGCCCTCCTGCGCGCCTTCCCCTTCATTTCCCCCCGTTTTTCTTCTCACCACCCTTGCCTCCTTCATCCCGAAGGCGCATACCCTGATGCGTACGGCCATACTACCGGGAATACACCTGAACCCGTTCGATTTCAGAAGTTAAGCCTGGTCAGGCCCAGTTAGTACTGAGGTGGGCGACCACTTGGGAACACTGGGTGCTGTACGCTTTTTTTCGCATCCTGACTTGAAGGGGGGCCCGCAAAAAAAATGCCCCTTGGCTCGGATTTTCAAAATCTCTCCGGCGTGGGTTATAAAGTCCGCGGCACGCGTGCCCCTCGGCTCACGACGAGGCTTTCGCCCACCGCCGTGGATGTCTTCCGTCCGTCCTCATCCCGCCGCCGATACTTGCCGCGTACACTTTCTGAGTGTCTATTTTTTTTCGGTATATATTCGTTCCACCCATGTGGACAAGGAAGCCCAAAGTGACTTCCAATTTTTGGAGGCGGCAACGCCATCCTTTCTCCTTGAACCAAAAAAAAAAACACAGAAGGCTTCGTTTTTTGTCCGACAAGCCGCTTGTCCACAAAATCTCTTCAAGGGTGAGCGGCGAGGAAAAATCCCCCCTCCTGTGCGCGCCTTCCCCTTCATTCCCCCCGTTTTTCTTCTCACCACCCTTTTCTTTCCCTTCCTCCTTCATCCCGAGACGGCGCATAACCTGATGCGTACGGCCATACTACCGGGAATACACCTGAACCCGTTCGATTTCAGAAGTTAAGCCTGGTCAGGCCCAGTTAGTACTGAGGTGGGCGACCACTTGGGAACACTGGGTGCTGTACGCTTTTTTTCGCTTCCTGACTCGAAGGGGGGCCCGCAAAAAAAAATGCCCACTTGGCTCGGATTTTCAAAATCTCTCCGGCGTGGGTTATAAAGTCCGCGGCACGCGTGCCCCTCGGCTCACGACGAGGCTTTCGCCCACCGCCGTGGATGTCTTCCGTCCGTCCTCATCCCGCCGCCGATACTTGCCGCGTACACTTTCTGAGTGTCTATTTTTTTCGGTATATATTCGTTCCACCCATGTGGACAAGGAAGCCCAAAGTGACTTCCAATTTTTGGAGGCGGCAACGCCATCCTTTCTCCTTGAACCAAAAAAAAAAACACAGAAGGCTTCGTTTTTTGTCCGACAAGCCGCTTGTCCACAAAATCTCTTCAAGGGTGAGCGGCGAGGAAAAATCCCCCCTCCTGTGCGCGCCTTCCCCTTCATTCCCCCGTTTTTCTTCTCACCACCCTTTTTTTTCTTTTCCCCTTCCTCCTTCATCCCGAGACGGCGCATAACCTGATGCGTACGGCCATACTACCGGGAATACACCTGAACCCGTTCGATTTCAGAAGTTAAGCCTGGTCAGGCCCAGTTAGTACTGAGGTGGGCGACCACTTGGGAACACTGGGTGCTGTACGCTTTTTTTCGCTTCCTGACTCGAAGGGGGGCCCGCAAAAAAAAATGCCCACTTGGCTCGGATTTTCAAAATCTCTCCGGCGTGGGTTATAAAGTCCGCGGCACGCGTGCCCCCTCGGCTCACGACGAGGCTTTCGCCCACCGCCGTGGATGTCTTCCGTCCGTCCTCATCCCGCCGCCGATACTTGCCGCGTACACTTTCTGAGTGTCTATTTTTTTTCGGTATATATTCGTTCCACCCATGTGGACAAGGAAGCCCAAAGTGACTTCCAATTTTTGGAGGCGGCAACGCCATCCTTTCTCCTTGAACCAAAAAAAAAAACAGAAGGCTTCGTTTTTTGTCCGACAAGCCGCTTGTCCACAAAATCTCTTCAAGGGTGAGCGGCGAGGAAAAATCCCCCCCTCCTGTGCGCGCCTTCCCCTTCATTCCCCCGTTTTTCTTCTCACCACCCTTTTTTTTTTCTTTTCCCCTTCCTCCTTCATCCCGAGACGGCGCATAACCTGATGCGTACGGCCATACTACCGGGAATACACCTGAACCCGTTCGATTTCAGAAGTTAAGCCTGGTCAGGCCCAGTTAGTACTGAGGTGGGCGACCACTTGGGAACACTGGGTGCTGTACGCTTTTTTTCGCTTCCTGACTCGAAGGGGGGCCCGCAAAAAAAAATGCCCACTTGGCTCGGATTTTCAAAATCTCTCCGGCGTGGGTTATAAAGTCCGCGGCACGCGTGCCCCCTCGGCTCACGACGAGGCTTTCGCCCACCGCCGTGGATGTCTTCCGTCCGTCCTCATCCCGCCGCCGATACTTGCCGCGTACACTTTCTGAGTGTCTATTTTTTTTCGGTATATATTCGTTCCACCCATGTGGACAAGGAAGCCCAAAGTGACTTCCAATTTTTGGAGGCGGCAACGCCATCCTTTCTCCTTGAACCAAAAAAAAAACACAGAAGGCTTCGTTTTTTGTCCGACAAGCCGCTTGTCCACAAAATCTCTTCAAGGGTGAGCGGCGAGGAAAAATCCCCCCTCCTGTGCGCGCCTTCCCCTTCATTCCCCCCGTTTTTCTTCTCACCACCCTTTTTTTTCTTTTCCCCTTCCTCCTTCATCCCGAGACGGCGCATAACCTGATGCGTACGGCCATACTACCGGGAATACACCTGAACCCGTTCGATTTCAGAAGTTAAGCCTGGTCAGGCCCAGTTAGTACTGAGGTGGGCGACCACTTGGGAACACTGGGTGCTGTACGCTTTTTTTCGCTTCCTGACTCGAAGGGGGGCCCGCAAAAAAAAATGCCCACTTGGCTCGGATTTTCAAAATCTCTCCGGCGTGGGTTATAAAGTCCGCGGCACGCGTGCCCCTCGGCTCACGACGAGGCTTTCGCCCACCGCCGTGGATGTCTTCCGTCCGTCCTCATCCCGCCGCCGATACTTGCCGCGTACACTTTCTGAGTGTCTATTTTTTTTCGGTATATATTCGTTCCACCCATGTGGACAAGGAAGCCCAAAGTGACTTCCAATTTTTGGAGGCGGCAACGCCATCCTTTCTCCTTGAACCAAAAAAAAAAACACAGAAGGCTTCGTTTTTTGTCCGACAAGCCGCTTGTCCACAAAATCTCTTCAAGGGTGAGCGGCGAGGAAAAATCCCCCCTCCTGTGCGCGCCTTCCCCTTCATTCCCCCGTTTTTCTTCTCACCACCCTTTTTTTTTTCTTTTCCCCTTCCTTTCCCGAGACGGCGCATAACCTGATGCGTACGGCCATACTACCGGGAATACACCTGAACCCGTTCGATTTCAGAAGTTAAGCCTGGTCAGGCCCAGTTAGTACTGAGGTGGGCGACCACTTGGGAACACTGGGTGCTGTACGCTTTTTTTCGCTTCCTGACTCGAAGGGGGGCCCGCAAAAAAAAATGCCCACTTGGCTCGGATTTTCAAAATCTCTCCGGCGTGGGTTATAAAGTCCGCGGCACGCGTGCCCCTCGGCTCACGACGAGGCTTTTGCCCACCGCCGTGGATGTCTTCCGTCCGTCCTCATCCCGCCGCCGATACTTGCCGCGTACACTTTCTGAGTGTCTATTTTTTTTCGGTATATATTCGTTCCACCCATGTGGACAAGGAAGCCCAAAGTGACTTCCAATTTTTGGAGGCGGCAACGCCATCCTTTCTCCTTGAACCAAAAAAAAAAACACAGAAGGCTTCGTTTTTTGTCCGACAAGCCGCTTGTCCACAAAATCTCTTCAAGGGTGAGCGGCGAGGAAAAATCCCCCCTCCTGTGCGCGCCTTCCCCTTCATTCCCCCGTTTTTCTTCTCACCACCCTTTTTTTTTTTTTTCCTCCTTCATCCCGAGACGGCGCATAACCTGATGCGTACGGCCATACTACCGGGAATACACCTGAACCCGTTCGATTTCAGAAGTTAAGCCTGGTCAGGCCCAGTTAGTACTGAGGTGGGCGACCACTTGGGAACACTGGGTGCTGTACGCTTTTTTTCGCTCCTGACTCGAAGGGGGGCCCGCAAAAAAAAAATGCCCACTTGGCTCGGATTTTCAAAATCTCTCCGGCGTGGGTTATAAAGTCCGCGGCACGCGTGCCCCTCGGCTCACGACGAGGCTTTCGCCCACCGCCGTGGATGTCTTCCGTCCGTCCTCATCCCGCCGCCGATACTTGCCGCGTACACTTTCTGAGTGTCTATTTTTTTTCGGTATATATTCGTTCCACCCATGTGGACAAGGAAGCCCAAAGTGACTTCCAATTTTTGGAGGCGGCAACGCCATCCTTTCTCCTTGAACCAAAAAAAAAAACACAGAAGGCTTCGTTTTTTGTCCGACAAGCCGCTTGTCCACAAAATCTCTTCAAGGGTGAGCGGCGAGGAAAAATCCCCCCTCCTGTGCGCGCCTTCCCCTTCATTCCCCCCGTTTTTCTTCTCACCACCCTTTTTTTTTCTTTTCTCCTCCTTCATCCCGAGAAGGCGCATACCCTGATGCGTACGGCCATACTACCGGGAATACACCTGAACCCGTTCGATTTCAGAAGTTAAGCCTGGTCAGGCCCAGTTAGTACTGAGGTGGGCGACCACTTGGGAACACTGGGTGCTGTACGCTTTTTTTCGCATCCTGACTTGAAGGGGGGCCCGCCCCCCCCCCAAAAAAATGCCCCTTGGCTCGGATTTTCAAAATCTCTCCGGCGTGGGTTATAAAGTCCGCGGCACGCGTGGCCCCTCGCTCACGACGAGGCTTTCGCCCACCGCCGTGGATGTCTTCCGTCCGTCCTCATCCCGCCGCCGATGGTTGCCGCGTACACTTTCTGAGTGTCTATTTTTTTTCGGTATATATTCGTTCCACCCATGTGGACAAGGAAGCCCAAAGTGACTTCCAATTTTTGGAGGCGGCAACGCCATCCTTTCTCCTTGAACCAAAA
>CAAHFI010691462.1:0-11482 GCA_900893395.1 Euglena gracilis
CTTCCGTGACCTGCAAGACACTGCCATCTGGATGCGCGAGATGGCCTCGGCTTTCCATAACGCCTTTTCGGATATCTCTGAAGACAAGACATCCCACCTCATACCTCTTTGGAACACCATGATTCGCGCCTACTTCCGCAACAAAGAACGTTTCGGTGGTTTCTCCCAGGACAGTGCGTCTACTCGTACACCGCCGACAAACTCCGCACCAAACCGCCCCCGCTCCACATTTCATCCTCCTGCCCCCTTCACCGCCGACGACTCAGAAAGGGTGGCCAGGTGGTCGAGGAACGCACTTGTAGAGGCATGACTAAGTTCGCCTATCTGGAGGGGAGAAAATTTTACGTGGCCAAGGATGGACCATTGTGGGACGTCTCTTTCCCTCCCCCAAAACCTTGCTTTCGGTGCCAAGTGCCACACTGGCACTGGGACTGTCCCGCAGAACAGCACAAATATTGACGGGTTGGGGGCCCACGGGCCCCACACCCCTTGCACCCGACCCCCAATCCCCTCCCTCCGACCCGCAACCTCACCTGAACGCCAACCGGCTACAACCCCCAGCTGCCAAAAACCCAAACCCCCCAGCCGACTATGCTTGGGATGCCATCCTCGAGCAATGCCAGCTTCTACTTCACCCCCCTCCGCCCTCTGACTTCCAGTCCACCATCCTTTATTCCTGGGCCCCGTCTACCCTCCGAACATACCGCCAAAGATTTCTCGCCCTGCACAAATTCCGCTCCACCTTACCTTCGGACACATCTTTTCGCCTCGTGGTCGAAGCGTACATTTCCCAGCTGGCGTGCAGGGGCGCCGCATCTTCCTCCATCAGGGGAATCCTCTCGGCCTTGCAATGCCTCTACACCCTCCAGTGGTCGCCACTCCGGCCGGAACCCGCTTGGTGGCGCGCCTCCATCGCTGCCGACCGGCTCCGCACCTTACCCGCGCAAGTGGTTTCCCATCTCGGCCCTTATTCCCATCGCACAACGTTGCCAGGAACGGCGCGACTTCCGGCCCCTTGTTGCCGTCCTTGTGGCGTTGTCACTCGGTCTTCGGGCGGGTGAATGCGCCTCCATCCGACCCGTGGACTTGCACGTCCTCGGCCCCGGCGCACCACATATCTCATTCGTCCCAGAAAAACTACCCCCACACCGTCAAGGCCGTATCTCCCGTACACCCCCCTTGTACATCATGGCATGGTGTACATTCCTCCTCCGCTCTCAACCTACAGCTGCACCACTCCACCCCATCTTCCCGCACCACCTCCTCCACCGCTGGTTTGGGGAGGTCACCCAGACGACCCCAGCGGCAGACTGCCCTTTCCACTCCATCCGACGGGCTACAGCCAAATACCTCCATCAGTTTGGTTGCCCCCTGGACACCCTCGCCCGCTGGTGCAGGTGGTCATCACACCGTACAGCACAACACTACATCGGCTTTGACGACACGACGCAGCCCTGGCCACCGCACCTACCTTGGCCACCCTGCTCCGACCTCTGCACCTTCACCCCCTGCCAGGGGACCAGCTCTGCTTCTGGCCCACATCCCTTTTCGACCACCCCGGCCTACAAACCACCGGAGCGCGGAACAACAAGCGCCCCAGACTCCTTTTGTGATGCAGACCAGCCGCAAAACCGCACCACCACCTCCGCTAAGTTGCGCAGGCGGTTATGGGGTGTAGCCGGCCGCATCTTACGGCAACCCCTGCCCCACCCTCTCACCCGAACCCAGATTTTCAACTCCTTGACCCTCCTCATGCACGCCTTCTTCCAACGCCGGCAAACCCAATGTATAGACATTACGCTGCACTTCTTCCTCTCCCTCCTTTTTCGCCTACATCTCACCACCTGGCTGTTGCTCCTACTGATTAAGTACTACCCTTTCGACCACACTCCAGCTCTTGTAACTCACCACGTGGCGGAAAAGGGCCTCGGCTTTCGCGGGTGTTACCCCATACCACGACACATTTGGGATTCCGTCATTCCAACGGGCCTGCCGCAACAGATAGCCGCTTTTACCCCAAAGGGGAAATTCCAACCTCGCCCGCCCGGACCTGTCACCCGAACTCTCCTCAATGCCTTGGTCCGCGATGGCTTCCTACACCCTGTATCCCCTGCTGACGGGTGCTCCGCTGATAACCTCTCGGTCTTCTTGCGACCAAAATCTGCGGAAAAAGCCGCCTTCATCGCCGACTTGCGGGGAATCAACACACTCAGCCCACAACCCATACCCCATTTCTCGTTACCCACCACACGCTCCATTGCCCGCATTTTGGCCTCACACCCACCGGAGGTTTTGTGGGGGACCACGCTGGATTTAACAAACTTCTTCTGGAGCTTACGCTTGCCCGACCATGCCCGCAACCTGTTCCGGACCACAGGGTTCGCTTTGACTCCCCACCTTTTGGCTGGAACTTAAGCCCCGTCTTAGCCCAACGCTCTCTGGAGGACCTATTACATCAAGGAATACAGGCCGCCCCTTTCGTGACCGCCTACATTGCACATTCTGGATCTTTGTTTACTACGACGACATACTCCTTTTGTGTGTCGGCGAACAGTTCACCCAAATTGTGACCCAGTGGTTCTGCACTTTCCTCCGTGGACAACACCTGATCATCTCACAGAAATCCACTCTCCAACCCACACAGAGCATCACATGGGTTGGAAAAGTTTTTGACCTCAAAGCCCGCACCATCGCTAACACCCAGGCCACCCTCCAGAATCTCATCGCACGCCATATTCTCATTTCCCACTCCCCCGTCTTCCCCAAACGTATTGACGTCATTTGCGGGCACGCCTTGTGGGCTACCAGACCCTTGACAGGCGTCACCACCTTACTTCGTTCCTGGTACATGCATAAGTGGCATGGTCCCCGATTCCGCAGCAACCGACCCCTGGCATGACCCTGGCTATTTTGGACCTCACAGTGTTGGCTTGTAACCCTTGGCGGGCCTACGACCGTATCCTCCCAGCCCCCTTCTTCACTCCCGTTATTTGTGGTGATGCAGCATGCATCAACGGCCAATACATCATTGGACTCTTCTCACCCATTTTTGGAGGCAGGCTCCTTCGCGCGGGGGTAATGTTCACTCGCAACAAGTCGCCGAGTTCGCCGCTTTTGAAGCCGCCACACGTCTTGCTGCACGTTTGGGTTGGGGGGCTCTGACATATATCGGGGACAACCTGGGCACCTGTTGGCTGGCCACACACTTACGACCCGCCCTTTCCAACAAAACACTATCCATCATGGCGCGCAGAATCTTAAACCGGTGTTTATGGTCTCGTTTACAGGTCCACGTGCTTCACTGCCTCACACATCTACAACCAGCGGACCCCCTGTCCCGCACCGTCCCCACCTCCCCTACTCAAGTAATCCAGGCCGTCGCCGCCGCGCACGCCCTCTGGGAACAATTATGCCACCAATCGGCCCAGCTACAACTCATTGGCACCCTACAGCCTTAATGCACACACAATCCAGAGGGGCGAGTGGATTGTTGTTGTTGCCCTACAGCCCTTTGCTTTGCAGATCGAGCGATCTATGATCGCGAGATCTGCTGATACCGAATTCAATCGCCCCTCCACGTTCTACAGCTTCTTTCTTTGGAAGCAACGCTTCCCCGCACAAAAGCAGGCAAGTTTGTTCCTACGCTGATGCATCGTCGCGACAAACCACCTGCGTGTTGTATATAGAGTGTGTGTGTGAACACAAAGACATAAGAGACCAGGCGAGTGGATTGTTGTTGTTGCCCTACAGCCCTTTGCTTTGCAGATCCAGCCGGCAAGCGGGCCAGCCGGCCAGCCGGCCAGCCGGCCAGCCGGCTAGCCGGCTAGCCGGCTAGCTGGACCAAATTGCATTTTCTTCAGCCGTCTGGACCAAGGCCACAACTTCAGCCGTCCGTCCGGACCTTCGCTTTTTTCACCAGCCGTCCGTCCGTCCGTCCGTCCGCCTCCCTCTGGGTACTGGACCAGAAGGTCTCCTGTCCAGGACCCCATGCAGTACCCCAAGCTGCTCCCATTCCATGAATATATCCACTGGCACCCTGACCATCAAGAGTGTGGTGGTGGCTGTGGCCAGCCAGACCACCATCACCAGGAGCCCCTCCTGGACTGCAAAAGCCAACCCAAGCTGTACAACCAGCTCTCCCAGTCCAACCTCAACAAGTACAGCCTGTCCATCATCTTCCACCCCAACTGATCTTCCTGGCCCCCCAGTCTGCAGCCATCCCATCAGCATTTGGGGCCCCCAAGAATAAACCTCAGACATCCAAGCCCAAGGGTACATGCAGGGTGAAGCAGATCATCCCTGGGGCAACACTGCCCCCTGCTGAGCTCATCGATGTGGATTCCACTGCCTACAAGTCCATCGCCCCAAACTGCTTAATTCACCAGCTTGCAGCACCAGCATCAGCACCTGCAGCATCAAGGCCCTGTGACATCTTCAGAGGGGACAGGCCATCCACTGTGAACATGAACTCAGAGTTTGCCTTTGGCCCTGGCTCCCCAACCACCCACCTGCCCACCCACCCGGCCATCAGCAGCACCTCCACCTCTGGCTGAACATGGTGCCGGTCACCTCACTAGAAGTCGCCCATTGGAACCCCCAGTCCAAGCCCAACAGAGACAGCCCGAAGAGAACCTGAAGCGGCTCCTCCTGGACCTCCTCCTGGAGGGCCGGGGCAGCCGCCTGGATGGGGCCCAGGCCAACCCCCATGGGGGCTTGCTGGCCAATCAGCGACGGCTCCAGTCCAGGCGGCTGTTCTACGACTTGCCTCCTGCAGCTTTTCCCTTCATTTCTCCCCTTCTGTCTACCCTTTTCCTCCCAGCTGGAATACAGGGCTTTCACCAACTACATACACCCCCTACAGTACCCCTCCCCCACCCCTCTCCACATTCCCAACAGTGTGTTTTTCCATGTTCTCAGTTCCACTCTCTCTGTGTTCCCAGTCTCCCAGTTATTTCCCCAAGATTTCCCTTAGGCCCTCTGCCATCAACCCACCCAACCAAGAAACCACCCACCCACCAACCCACACATCATTTGGTGTGATCCCACTGTGCAGGGGGCATTCTCTGACTGACCAGGGTCTTCAGTGTGCAAGTTCATCCAGTGGTAAGCAGACATCCTGATCTGGGTTTATTATCAGCACCCTTTCTTATCTATCTGGTCTCAGGTCCTCCTGTTCCACTCGCCCAGTCCCTATTGGGTGGCCCTGCATAAGTACTCAGCCTGTCTGCCTGGAGACAACACCCCCACACCTGGGAACCTGCTCCATTTTCTTGGCCCTGTGTCTTGGGTTTGGTTGCACTCAGGCATACACACCCATCAGCCACCCCCATCCCCACCATGTTGTCTGTCATGCATCTGTTTGGGCTGTCTGTCTGACTGGGCGTGCATTTGTCTGGCTGGTTTTGGTTGCATTCAGGCATGCACACCCATCAACTGTCCCTGCTCCTACCAGTCCGTTTGCCTTGCATTTGTTTGGGCTGCTCAACCCCCAGTTACACTGTGGATCCCTTGTCAATCATCTGTGAAACACCCCCCTCTTCTGATAATGGCCAGTGTCTCACTGCCCTTTTTCACCTGTCAGTTTGGGTCTTCCCACCAGTGTCCCCTCTCAGGGAATCAACCTTGACAATGGGAGCAGTGGCCCATCTGCAGCTGGCCCTCATCATCAATCTCCACCTGGGCCTTGGCGACGACCTACCAGCCCTACGGGTCCCCAACCCCCCCATGCCACTGGTGTGGGTGCCTGAGACTGAAACTGCCTTTTTTTAGTGACGATCTGCACCCCCCCTGTGACAGCCGACCGAATGTTTCCTCATGCATGCATCGGTTTACTGTGGTGCCCTCCCCCCCAAGACAACCATCCCACTGATTTCATTTCATTCCAAGTGCAGTTCTGCCTGTGTTGCAGCTTGTGGCATCCCTTTTCCCCCCAGCCACAGTTTTTTCACCCCAGGTGCAGTCTTTCCTGATGTTGCAGCTTGCTGTCCCCCTTTCCATCTCCCCCCACCAGGGAATACATTTCTGCACAGCACCCCCTGGGTTTGCCCTCTGTTCCCCACCCATCAGGCACCCCCCCCAGCAACCCCCCCACATCCTCTGGATCAGGGCCTGGAGGCCTGAAGCTGGAGTTGACGATGCAGTTTTTAAACGGCACCGCCTATCACAACCCACGACCAGCTACTCGGATCGCGCTTCCCACATGCATTGCTTGCTTCGCAGGTTGGTTGGTCCCCTTTACAGTCGAAGCCTGGAAACAGTTCAGCATACAGCCATCTCTAAACTGGGGTCTCTCCCCCCCAGTCTTTTCCACCCAGTGGACTGCTGCCCCCCAATTCCCAAAATCATGAGCTGACTCGCTTAAACCCCCGGGTAAAAACTGTCCTCCCCAATTCCCCAATTCCCAAAAACATGAGCTGTCTCGGCTAAGCCCCCAGGGGAAAAACTGTCCCTCAAAAAAATCCCGACCCCGGATTACCTCAGGACTGGACCCCAATTCCACCTTTTCCCATCACCGTCCCCAAACGTCCTCTCCACCCCGACCCAACAAAAAACTATTGTTGCCCACCAAGCGCTGACCTGAGACCACCAAACCCCCAGGATCCCAGCACGACCCCCGGCAGTCCAGTCCAAACAAACCCCCTCGCAAGGAACCGCCGCCACCCGCTTCCCCCCAATCCTTCAACCTGACTAAACACCTGGTCCTCCAGGCCCATGACATTGAACAAAATCCTGGTCCTCCAGCAGGCCGGTCCCGCCCCCAAGATAACCCCGAGGAAGTCTGGGAAGACATTTGCCTAAATGGCAAAGTTGGCGCTGGACCCGCACCAGGCCGGCAGCCTCAGGACCAAGCACATCAACCAACCAACAGATCCAACCAACACCCCTCTTTGTAAAATGCTACCTCTGCCAGGAGCACTTCCCCTCTGGGACCGTTGGCGAATTGAAACATGACTGTCAACTTGGGCGACCCCTGGGGGATATCTTTCAAAACCCCACCTTCCTACAAAGACGCTGGGACTGGATAATGGATTTCCTGGAAACAAGATCAAACGGCGACTGGTGGCACACTTGCTGCATCAACTGTCGCCAAGTATTCATCACACCTTACCCGCAACCACTCATCGAACACGGAAATCAGTGCCCAGCGGGAGAGGGGAGGATCTGCTATCAGATGGGGACATGAACCCAACCCCGGCCCAATCTCCGACTGGATGCTGGATCCAACGTGGCTAAGAAGAATCATTGCAGAGCTTCAACTGGTAACACCACCGACCATCGATGCCTTCGCCTCTCCACATAACTCACAGTTCCCAAATTTTGGTCATCTGAGGACAACGCCTTCAGACACTCCTGGCGACAGCACGCCCCACTCTGGGCTAACCCCCCTTTCGGCCTCCTTCCCGACGTCCTGAAAAAATCCTCACTGAAGGGGCCACATTATCCTGCTAGCCCAGAAAACCACACGACTTTCGGCCAGCTTAAAAAGCTAAGTCCAAGTCCTCCTCCTCCCAAAGG
Source organism: Euglena gracilis (assembly GCA_900893395.1). Taxonomy (NCBI): domain Eukaryota; phylum Euglenozoa; class Euglenophyceae; order Euglenales; family Euglenaceae; genus Euglena; species Euglena gracilis. The sequence continues at coordinate 7,516 of CAAHFI010691462.1, forward strand.
AACCCCTCTTTCGGGCAAGGGGGCTACTTTGTTCCCTCACCCAACCTGGCGCTCCTGGGCACTCTATATCAACACCCCTCCCCCTCGACGACCGAACCCCTTCAACTCTTACCACCCCTACCATAAGAAACTCCCCTGGGCAGGCCCAACCTCCGGAACACCTTCCGATGCAACACCTTTTGTCTTTGAGGACGAACTGCCCCCAAGGGAAACTTGGTCCCGCCCGGCCACGTACACCGGACCTTGGTCCTTCCTCTTCTTTGCCGGCCGGACTTTTGGCTGTCTCCAAGACTCACTATGGGACACGCGATTCCCACCCCCCGTCTCCTGCCCCCAATGTGGCCTTGATCACTGGGTGATGCATGCACATCCTTGCTGCGGCTACAGCCCACCACCCATCAAACCAACAGACCCCGGACGTTTCAAATCAAGAGACGGGCCCTGTTCCGGACACCCCCAAAGCAACAAACCTTGAGGGCAAAGGCAGGGGATCCCTGCTCACCTGCGGAGACATCGAAGAAAACCCAGGACCCACAAATCCACCACAACACACCCCAAATCAAGCAAACGCAAGGAACGCACGAATTCGGCCCCGCCCGCAGAACACCACACAACCAAGACCACACCGATGACACCCTACACGACCTAGCCCACCCCTGGGAAGGCAGAGACGCAGCAACCATAGCAGACACAGCAGGCAACGAAAGCAACCTCAGAAACGTCGCAAGACCTGGGTAATCATCAGTCCCAGCCCCTGTCCTATCGAGGACATCTGCAACTTCGCGTTAATACCATACTACACGTCCCCGCAACTCTCCAACCCACCATATCAGATACGTTGGGAGCAATCCTGGAAGCTTATGCGAGCAACCCAACGATGACGGCCTCTTTGCAGTCTTGGCTTACCCCAAACTAGTCCTTCGCACGTAGCAGCAAGAGGATCGCACGCCTCAGACGAACTTGCTTCAGCACTGGGGAGACGAAATAACCTGTTCCGTTCAGGAGATTACGGAACGTTGCTAACAGAACTCCGGTCGGCACAAAGCAAGCAAATCCGAATGCCGCAGGGGTAATTGAAACCAGAGCGGAAAAAAAGGCCAGAACAGAGCCCTCAACCCTTCCGGACCGCACCCTTCGGAGAGTCAGAACCCTCACAGGCGAAGGTGCCCCAGCCAAAGCACTTCAGCTGCTGCTTTCGGAAGGCTGCCACCAGCCACAGGACCCACACGTCTGGAACAAACTGGAAGCCCTCCACCCGAACGGAAAGCCAGTAGACCCGAACAACCTCCCCGCCAAAATCACACCGTTTCAGGATGGACAAGCAATTACATGGGAACCCATCCTGCACGAGGCCATCCTGAAATTCCCACGCACGTCAGCACCAGGACCCTCCGGGCTTCGTCCCATTCACCTGCAAGACGCCATCAAACGCCCAGGCAGAGGAGCACATCTGATTCAGCACTCGCCAAGCTCACCAACACCTGGGTCAATGGGGACCTCCCACAGCACACTCCCCGTTTTGGTGCGGCGCCAACCTCACACCCCTTCGGAAAAAAGACAACGGGGTCAGACCGGTGGCAGTCGGCGAAACCATACGGAGGCTGATCGGCAAAGCCCTACTGGCTACAGGCACCGCTAAAGACCAGGTAAGCAAGCTCCAACCCACACAAGTCGGGGTAGGGGTCACAACGCGGCAGAATCGGTTGCGATTGGCTTCCAACACTTGGTGCACAGACTCGACCCAACCGGAAATTGGGCAAGCCTGCAGTTGGACTTCTCCAATGCCTTCAATTGCATGGACAGGTCGCACCTCCTGTTGGAGGCAACCACCAGGACACCCTGCCTCTTCAATTATCTCAGCTTTGCATACAAGAACCCTGCCCCCCTGTTCTGCGCTGGCAAAGTCCTTTGGTCCCGTTGTGGCACACACCAGGGCTGCCCACTGGGCCCCGTCGGCTTCTGCATCGGCCTTCAACCCCTCGCCGAAACCATAACAAACAGCGCAGAACTACTCTGGAGCTCCTGGTACCTGGATGATGGCATCATGGTGGGGCAGCCAGACAAACTGCAGAAAGTCATCTCCTTCCTCCAGGGTGAGGCCACACGCTGCGGGCTGCAATTGAACCTCCGGAAGTGTGTGGTCTGGGGACCTGCCGGCAATAGAATCACCTCTGCACCGGAAATGACCCTGATTCCGTGGGAAAAAGATTCAGGGATCACGGTGCTGGGGTACCCGTGGACTACCCCACAAGCCACCACAAAACAGCAGAAGCATGGGACTGCGCCACGGAAAAAATCGAACACGCAGCAGACATTGTCACCAGAATGACGGACGCCCAAATCTCTCACCACCTCCTACGCTCATGTCTTGACGGATGCAAAGTCAACCACCTGCTTCGCGGATCCAATAGCTACCTCTGCCAGGAAGCAGTCAACCGATCCTCCGAAGTCATCTTACAAGCCTTTGAGGATGTAGTAGGAGCCGCACTGAACACGACACAGAGACTGCAAGCAGCACTTCCACTCTCCAAAGGAGGGTGTGGGCTGCGCGTCCCCTCACACAACCAAGCAGCGGCTCGCACAGCAGCACTTTGTGCTTTCTATACCGAAGGGCATCGGAAAGTTGGACTGCCCAGTACGCAGGAAGCCCCATGGCAGATCTCATTGAGCCACCACTGAGAGAACTATGTGCTGCACTACCCAACCATCCGACAGCCCCGAGACTGCTAGGAAACCTGGCAACCACCCAGACTGCAGGAAAAGATGAGCAGTCCCAAAAATGGTGGTCCAAAGAAATAGGCAAAACCACAATGGACAACCTGATCAACCAATGCAAACCACGAGACCAAGCCCGCCTTTTGGAACAGTCCTCGGGAATTGGTCATGGCTGGATGGCCTCTCCCCCATCACCGGCCCTACACACTGTCTTCTCAAGCGATGAGTACTGCCTTGGGCTCAAATGGTGGCTCGGGCTACCCATCATTGACGATGATACACAGAAATGCCAGGGCTGCTCAGCACCGCTAGACAGGGAAGGGGACCACCTCATCTGTTGCCCACGAAACAACTTCACCGCCAGACACACGGCCGTTCAGGATGCAATTTTTACTCTTCTGTCCTCCACAGGCCAAGGTGTCCAAAAAGAAGTCACGATCCCCAATGCTCCGACGCCAACCTGCGCCCCGCTGATCTCCTGCTCTCGTGCTGGCAAGATGGCAAACCTACAGCCCTGGATATCACAATCTGCCACGGATGGCAAATCCAAGAACAAAGCACCTCACGGGAACGGTGGAGGTCCTTCCTACGGCGCAAAGAAACGGCCAAGCACTCCAAATATGATGTCACTTGCCAAAACGCTGGATGGTCCTTCACAACCTTGGCAATGGGCACGTGGGGAGGCCTGGGCCCGGAGGCAGCCCGCCTGCTCGGCCGCATCATAAAAAGAGTCACTGCATGGCAAGAAGGTGAAATCAGGGACCTGAAACAGTCCGAATGTTACCAAGCTATTGCAGTTGCACTGACCCGCCAAATCTGGCAACTACTCAGCGCAAAGCACGCTGTTCGTTGAAACAGGATACACAGAGACGGCCAAAAGCTCCAAACAAGAAGCCTGGGCAGAACCGCAAACACCCACGCACACCAAACACAAACACAAAGAAAAGGACCGTACGGCGCCAAAAAAGACCCCACAGCGCCAAAAGGCAAAGGGCAATAAGACGACACAAACACGCCCCGCCAGGCAGGCACTCACCAAACACCCCCCCCTCGCGCACTATATATCCAGAATGGGCGTTGCCCATTCTCAGCTAACCTCTAACCACAAACAGGTACGCTGTACTGTACACTACCCGCAGTATACACACCCGCGACCTGTGGCGGCACAGGGAGTCACAAGGGGTTCCTCTTGTGGCGAGGGCCAAAAGAAACGTATCCCTGGGCCCGGGGCACGTTTGGTGAAGCTGTGCTA
>CAAHFI010691755.1:5000-14816 GCA_900893395.1 Euglena gracilis
GCGGCCCTCGACCAAGGATTCCGGAAAGACAGATTGGGGTGCCTGAAACAGCATTGGAATGGAGTAGGGCCATAAGGCCAACTGAAACGAGTGAGTGAGAGGGGTGAATGTCTGCTTGTTGCGTGCGGTATATGGATGTGGTAATTTGTGTGAAGTGTGTGTGTGTGTGTGTTGTGTGTGGTGTGTGTGTGTGTGTGTGTGTGTGTGTGTGTGTGTGTGTGTGTGTGTTGTGTGTGGTGTGTGTGTTGTGTGTGTGTGTGTGTGTGTGTGTGTGTGTGTGTGTGTGTGTGTGTGTGTGTGGTGTGTGTGTGTGTGTGTGTGTGTGTGTGTGTGCGCGTGCGTGCGTGCGTGCGTGCGTGCGTGCGTGCGTGCGTGCGTGCGTGCGTGCGTGCGTGCGTGCGCGTGCGTGCGTGTGTGTGTGTGTGTGTGTGTGTGTGGTGTGTGTGTGTGTGTGTGTGTGTGTGTGTGTGTGTGTGTGTGTGTGTGTGTGTGTGTGTGTGTGTGTGTGTGTGTGTGTTGAATGTGCGGTGCTGGCGCTTCAGGAGACTTGCATACCATTGGCAGGAAATACCCATGCGGGTATTTGTTTCTGACTCCCCAGCCGGTGCAGGCTGGTGCTGCAGCTCATGACCCCTGCCATCCAACCATGCCAACTCTTCTCACCCCCCCCCGACCCAATGGACGCAGGCAGTGCATTGAGCACTCACGTCCAAATGGCACACAAGGGCTCCCCCGAGGCGAGTGCCTCCCTGCCCCGCCAACCATGCCCTCCCCGAGCCACCGACCACAGTGGACCCGGCGGCGAGTCCTGAGCCAGACCGAGGGGGAGGGTCGGGGTTCGCTGCCAGGCCGGAGCACACAAGTCGAACCCGGGGGGGGGGGGCACCCCAACGCGGCTCAAAAATCAAATCAGAAGATTCTGGTCCTCCAAAGCTTAGCTGGAGGGGTATGGGTTGTTTCCACCTGCCGACCCCGCCCCCAGAAAACTGTCAGGATGCTCAATACCCCCCAACCCAATATTTTGTGGAGTTGAAAGTTGTAGAGTCGTCGTTACTGGTTGACCTAACGGGGAGACAGTTTCCAGGGCGGTCGAATGAATGACTGAGAGCTTCAGGAGACTGCATACATTTGCGCCGGGGAAATACCCCACGCGCGTATTTGTTTCTGACTCCCAGCTGGTGCAGGCTAGTGCTGCAGCTAATGACCCCTGCGATCCAACCATTAAGGACCGCTTTTAGGCCTAAGGGCCGGCCAATGGCCGGTTCTGGACAAGACAGTGTTTGAAAATTAAAAAGTCGAAAATCTCTTTTTCTCATAATTTGGATGGGCGATGGTCCAAGGATGCCAGAAGTCAATGTTGATTCCGACGCCGACGTCCTTTCACCGAAATATGCCATTCTTCGGCCATTTTTCCTGTGGATTTGCATGGAATGTGCACAGGGAGTTCCCGAGTTCTTATACGGTCAGCACTGCCCTGCAGTTTCTGGGGTGTTCACGCGCTAGAAAGCCACAGCCCCACCTTGTTCTCAGGGGATTGATACCCGCAATTTTTTTTCGCAATTTCCGCATTTTTCCGCAATTTCTGCAATTTTTCCCGCAATCTCCGCATTTTTTCTGAATGCTCAATATCAATTCCCCCAGTTGTTCTCTCATTCCGGCCAAAAAGTCGGCGCAGACTGTTTGCTCGACAAGAAAACCGCCTTTCTTGTTCTTACGACAGCGACTGGAGAGGGAGAGAGGGCCCTTGGCAACCGAATCTTCACGGCAACGATCCCCGCAGGGATGACCCGCCGGTGACGCAGCAGGAGTCGGATGACTGGGCTTCTTTTCAACTCAGAAGAGGGGTTGTGGGGGGGTGGGGTGGGGGGGTAGACCACCCCGGGGGGGGGGTCCCGGCCGGAGATATGGGTTTTGGCGCGAAAGCGAAGTGCTGTGAAAATCTTTGGCAAATGCCTTCCCGCCCCCTCCCCCCCGGGGGGTCCCTCGCCAGGCTGGATGGGTAGGGGGGAACACCCCTTCAAGACCACTGCCGGGGGGGGGGGCTTAAAATGAAGCCTGCGGGCGACGCAGAGGCGGAGGACAGCCGGCCGGCGGTGGCCAGCACGGCATCGGGAACCGGCTGCAGGACGGCCTGGAGGGGCGCCAGACGTGTGACACGCTGCCGCTGTATGCCCAGGCCGGGGGAGCAGCCTCCATGGGGCATCTGTTGACCCTCCCTATGTCGCCAAGTTGGTGGTGGGGGGGGCGTCCCCCCACCCCCTGGACTGGAGGGGGTATGGACCGACCCAAAGGGGTACCCCGGACCCCCAGTCGAATTTTCCTTCCGGCGCTTTGCGCCGAAATTTTTGTATTTTGATAATTTTTTGCGCAAGAAATGCAAAAAAATGTTATTTTTGGCCGTTTTGTGGAGGTTCGGCTCAGCGCTTCCAGGCCGAGCCGCCCGGACCGCGCCACTATACGTGAGGGGTCCCTCCATCTCCCTCCTGGTCACCCCATCTGTGCAAAGAACCACGGGCAAGGAATGCCAAAAAAGCAAAAAAGATGATGCTTTGGCTGTTGGTATGATAAAAGTGGATGTTGGTGCATCAATATTAAGATACATGCATGAACTTGGGCTGCCAAACAGACATCAGTGTGTGTGCGATTGTCATCCTCCCCCCTCTTGCCACTCAATTTGTCATCTCCCTCGAGATGGTTGCCTCCCTTGTGCTGGCAGGGTTCAAAATAAGGAAGGGTGATTAGGGTTTAGGTGGGGTCCGAACCACCCCCCCCCCACCTTCCAAGCAGTCCGGACTGACCCAAGGGGGGGGGGTCCAGGAGCCACCAAAAAGTCAATTTTTTCCTTCCGCCCCATGCGGCAATTTTGGCGGATTTGGGAAGCCAGCCAGAAATCGGTCACCCGGACCACCGTTTGAGTGGGAAGGGTTGCCCACCACCCACCCACCCCACTACCACTGGATCCAATCCCCCCACCTGCCTTTATTTAGGACCCGGGGGGACTAGTAGACATTATTTAGCATAACCCCCCCCCGAATGATTAACCTCCCCCGGTCGGAAGACGGACATTACCGGTCAGGACATAGGGGGAGGGGGGGGGGGGCAGCAGCTTTTTCAGTCAGCACTTTTTCCCCAACTGGAACCCGCTGGGTCCTGAATAAATTACCTGATTCCCCCAGGTGTGCTTGTGCTTGTGCTTAGTCGGGTGCCTACCCCGGGGGGGGGGGGGTGCTAGGGGCAGGCACCCTATAGCATCCATCCGACCCCCCAGGGGGAGGAGGGGAGGGTTTTGGGGGTGCCTGCCCATAGCAGCACCCCCTCCGATCCTGGCGCCGAAGCGCCGGGACCCGGAAAAGGCCATTTTCAATGAAAATTTTCTGGGGCCCCCAAACCCCACCCCTCCCCAAGGGGGGGGGGTATGCCTGTTAGGGGCAGGCACCCTATAGCCCCCACCCACCCACCCCCCCCGGTCGGTAAGCACAGCTGATTCCCACTTGCGGTGACAAAACCTGGGGTATTAATAGAGTGTGTTCATTGGACACTGGGGAGATTGTTGTCGTGGCAGTGTTCATCGTGTTCTCTAACAAGAAGAACCTGCAGGCAATGCCAATGAAATGTGGAAGTGGAAGGGCAGGTGTGCCAGACCACGCCTCTCTCTCTCTCTCTCTCTCTCTCTCTCTCTCTCTCTCTCTCTCTCTCTCTCTCTCTCTCTCTCTCTCTCTCTCTCTTAAGCCCCCCTCACCTCAGGTTGATCATACCAAGACAAGGGGGTTCAATGCATAATACAATAATTCATAATATTTCTTGTGTTATTCATTGGCAGGATGACATATTCCTCAAAATGATTGATGTCCCTACGGCAGTTCAGTTCGAGCAATGGCCCCACCACCAAAAAAGTGGGTTTTTTAAAAGTCCTCCCCCCCCAACAAGTCGAAGGTCTTGACTGGAAGCCGTCACTCCCGAGAACTGGGCCATCTGACAAGTGGCAGGGGGACCTGAAAGACCCATCGAAAGAGTTGCAGTTGTCACCCCCACTCCTTTTTATTTCAAGGCAGAGTGGAACCTGTCGTTCCCCTGCAAACCCAAACATATGATCTCCCAACCCCTGGGCGGTGGTTGAGGGTTGCATTTGTCCCATGCCACCCCATGGTCTGCAACTGGCCCCGGCTATTGCAACAAGAAGGGCTGCCTACCTTTCTGTGCCGAGATCAGGGCCGCCCGTGGGATATGAAGTCGCTCTGCGGGGTTGTTGGGTGTAATACTCCCTGGAATTTTACCTGAACAAAAAAAAAGAAGTACTGCAATAATGACAACCCCGAACCCCCATTCCGAGGACAGGGCGTTTCTGTCACTGGAAGGCAGGGTGGTTACTGAGATGCGAGTGTGACAGGTAACAGCTTTGCCCGTTCAGAGCGGCGGCACAAAGGAATGAGGACTGCGAACTTTCTTTCGCACATTTACGAGCATTTTTGTAAAAGACAGGCCTTTAATGTGCATGCCACCTCTGAATTGTTGCCCCTGCCAGGAAATTGTCACCCTCTCGTCAATGTTGTCAACTATCCTGAGAGGGTGTCATTTTGGGCCCGCACTGACTTAGTTCTCATGCGGAAAGTCCCGCTATGCCGCCACCCAGGCTTGACAACTTCCCTCCGGGTGGGGGCATCTGCGGGAAACCAACTGTCATGGTCGCACCCGAGAAACTGTCAAGCTCCCCAGTACCAGCCCACCTGTCAGCAGGCAGTTTCCCAGTGGTTGGTGAGAGAGGGACCAGAATGGCCCAAGGGTCCCCCCCCCCACGGCGGGCCCCCTGGGGCCGCTGCCGGCCAACCCGCTGGGGATGCGGTTCGAGCTGCCGCCCATCGTCCAAATGGCGGCGGACGCCCTCATGAAGCTGGCGGAGCTGCAGCGCCAGCGGTTCCCCTGGCCGCCCGCCACATCATCGCCGCCTACGTGTACTCCTACGGCCGGTGGTGTGTAGGTAAGTGCGTGCTAGCGCACCCCCCCCCGAAGGTCCACTGGGATTTCCACCAACTAAATTTGGATTAGCTGCACCCTGCCCCCAGGGGGTGCTTCGAACCCTAAGCAGAAGCATGCTACCAACACACACACACGCGCGCGCGCGCGCATGCACCCGCACCCACCCACCAGCGGATTGGGGGGCCACAACCCGACTGGGAGTTGCTGGAAAAAGGAGCTGGCTGAGCGAACCCCCCCCCCTCAGGAGTAGGATCACCTCCGGTTAAGAAAACCCCTGTACACAACATGCAACATGGAGTATGGCACATCCTTGTTGTAATTCTGAATGGCCCACCGCACCATGGTGCCATTCTAAGAGGGAGGGGAATACAACATGCACCACAAACAAAACAACTACCACCAGGCTTTTGCTTAAGGACCCCAATGGTCCGCTGGATGGTTATTTTTCAGACACTGGAAAGAAGGAACTAGCTGGACCCCTCCCTGGGTGTCTGAGGTTTCCTCTGTTATTCCTCTGGCGTTGTTCACCGAGGTGGCAATGAGGTTTTAAGCGGGTTTTTGACTGATTCCGTTCCAAAAAAACTCCCAAAAAAATGGCCCAAAATGGACATTGTTTTTTGTCAGTTTGCCCCCTCAAATTTCGGCATTTCGCGCTGGTCACTGGAAAGTTTTGCACTGCGTTTATCTGCTCCTGGGCTCATGTGTGTGTGTGTGTGTGGGTGGGTGGGGGTGGTGGGTGGGTGGTGGGTGTGGGTGGGTGGGGTGGGTGTGGGTGGTGGTGGGTGGGTGGGTGGTGGGTGGGTGTGGGGTGGGTGGGTGGTGGGTGTGTGGGTGGGTGTGGGTGGGGGGGTGGTGGGTGGGTGGTGGGGGGGTGGGTGGGTGGGGGGGGGGGTGTGCTGGGCCGAGAAAGCCGGGCAAGACCAAAAATATTTCCACACAAGCGATTTTTTGCATTTTTTTTAAAAAAATGGGGTTAAAATGACCGAACCTGGCATTTTTGAGTATTGTTTTCATTAGTATTGCTTCTCCAAAATTGGTTGAGAAAAAAACGCTCCAATCCAGCTGGATTTGGGCTTTTTTTTTGCCTGTTTTTGGGTACCAGCTGGGTTCAGCTGCAAGCCAGCTGGACCCCCCCCTTGATCTCCTCGGGGTGGTCGATCCAGCATTTTTTTCCCAGCTAGCATTTTTTTCCCGCCAGCCCGTGGGACCCTTACCTCCGCGGGTCCTTAAGAAAAACCCTGTTTTTATCGACTTGCATATTTTTATGCTGGCCATTGGTTGCGAAATGCCACAAGGATCGGACCAAATGGGGGGGGGGGGTGATGTGATGGTGGGATAGTGAATATTGGTTCCTGAAGAAACATTACTTTTGTCATTTAGCCTTTTTTTCCTTGGTCGGGGCAGCAATTTCAAATAAAAGGGGGTTGACATTTAGGTTTCGCTTTTCTTCTGCCCAATGAGAAGTCAAAGGGGAAAGGAATGTTGGGTCATGCCGAAGAATGCATACCAGCACCTGACCCGCATCTGAGCTTCAAGGCGATGTGGACCAGATCTACCGCCAGAGGTGGATGTGAGTGTTGAATGATTTATTTTCACATCACAAGTGTGGATGACTTGTGAAGTTTGGGTGTAATGGGCATATGTGTCACTGGTTTCCTTCGGCTGACGCCCAATTAAACCCTGTTTTGCCATTTTGTGAACCAAACATTTTTCATGGTTGATTTTTACCATATCTTCTGTCAGTTATCCTGCTGTCCCTCCCGGGAAGTTTTCCGCCCCCCCCCCCGGGAAACTGTCATACCTGAGAACCACTCAGGGTCCCTGTTACCGGCCAACCTGTCAGTATGGGAAGTTGTCAGAGTCCCGGCACTGGCCAACCTGTCAGGACCATTTTCATTGACTTCCCTTGAAAATGCCCCACCCGAGAAACTGTCAGGGTGACGCCCGGGAAATTGTCAGGGTCTTTGGAGGGGGTAGGTGTTGTGTGTGTGTGTGTGTGTGTGTGTGTGTGTGTGTGTGTGGTGTGTGTGTGTGTGTGTGTTGTGTGTTGTGTGTTGTGTGTTGTGTGTTGTGTGTGTGTTGTGTGTTGTGTGTTGTGTGTTGTGTGTTGGTGTTGTGTGTTGTGTGTTGTGTGTTGTGTTTGTTTGTGTGTGTGTGTGTGTTTGTTGTGTGTCATGTGGGTGTGGGTGGGGTGTTATTGTGTGTGGCAATTTCCATTTCAGACTCCTATTTCACAGTATTTAACGTCACCCATCCAGCCCTGCCGTCGGGAGATGAACAAGGCGATGCGGCTGCGGGACATGCCCAAGGTGGAGTATTGGCGCCCCCTCATCTGGGACCAGGGGTTTTTCAAGGTTGCACCTGGGACGGGGGGGGGGGGTAAACCCCCCCCATTTAAACCTACTTCCCCTTCTAAACCGACCTACCCTTCCAAAACCGACCCATTGCAGAATTTCAACCAAAAAAATAAATAAACCGACCCATGGCAAGTTGGATGACAAACATGCACAACATAATGGAAGCCGCCAACGGAAAAGAAGCGACCATGCTCATTGAATAGTTAGTATTGATGACCAAAATTGGGATTTTACACCCAAAATTAGCATTTGCTTCCAAATTTGGAGTTTGCACCTCAAATTGGGCATTTTCCTCCGAAAATTTGGTGTTGGAACCCAAAAATTACAAAATTAGGCCATTTTCTATCTAAAATTTGAAGTTTACACCCAAATTAGGCAGTTTGCCACCAAAAATTGGATATTACACCCAAAATTCAGCATTTGCCCCCGAAAATTAAGAATTTGCCTCCCAAATTAGGCATTTGTCACTCAAAGCTAGGCATTGGCCGACCAAATTGGGCATTTGCCAATTGAAATTGCCTTGCTAACATCAACCCGCTTCCGTCACGCCGTCGGCCAGCCCGCGTGCTCCCCCTGAAACCGACCCCCCGTCTAAACCGACCCCCTCCAGGATTTCCGCCAACCCAAAAGTCCTAAACCGACGGGTCGGTTTAAATGGGGGGGGGGGTAGGTTCTCCAGACTCCAGGGTGGGTCACACTCCTCCCACTCCAGGCTGGGTCACCCTCATGGGCTTTGTGGACCTCTCAAAGGTGGGATTTGGCCATTTTTTGGCTTTTTTTTTGGCGCAAAGCGCCGAAAGAATTTTTGCCCCAACATTTTCTGGCCCCAAAAAGCGGGTCCCCTCGACCCTCTCCCCCCTGGGGTGGGCAGGGGTACCCCTGGAGGGGGTGCCCACTGGAGGGTTTGCCGCCTCCCCCAGTCTTCAAATAAATCCCTGTCTGAGACATCGACATGGCGTTGCGTGCGCTGCCGTCTTACGAGGGCAAGTCTACCGCGGCATCAAGTGCCAGGTGAGCCCAGCCTGGGCCCCGCCTTCTCTCGTCGTATCGGATTCCCACTTCCCCGTCCCCGATGAGGTTGGCGCCTACGTGCCGAGGTCAGAGTTGTCATGTGTGATTTGTAATGTTGGAAAGCCGGCTATATATTCCCGCCTGGAAAAGTTGCCGCCAAGGTCTGTCTGCGTTGATTTAGCCGGTGATGACTTCGGGCGGGGGGGTAACATGACGCAAACACAGCCCAACGTGCCACCAGGTACAGCACCTGGCATCGCCGTGCAACACTTTGCGTCCAGCAGTGCTGTGCGGTGGTGTGCTGGGCTGCGCTGTTTGCAATGCCAGGCTCCAAGGCCGGCCTGGCGGGGCCCCGCCCCGCGGAGTTCGTGGTGGGCGCACCATCTGCTGGACCGCCTTCTCGAGCGCCTCGCAGCGCAAGGCGGTCGCGGAGGAGTTCGCGAAGCCGCCGGCGGAGGGCCGCGGGGTCGGCACGCTGTTCTTCGTCACCAGCTTCGGGGCAAGCCCATCAGCGCCATCTCCCGCTTCCCGGACGAGGCGGAGGTCCTGTGCAGGGAGGCCCAGATGAAGGCCCCACAGATTCCAACTGGGGTTCCACAATTACACGGGGTTCCGCAAAGGAATTGCAAGCACATGGAAATTTAGATTGCCGACACAAAAGGAACGCATATTCGCAGGTTGCCTCCGCGATGTGCACTCATACGTTATCCTGTCCCATACGTCCATGACGTGCATTTGTGTGTGCACGGTGTTGTAATTGCATGAATGACACGGTCATTTTGCGCGACAAAATATTTTTAAGAAGGAATCATGGAGTGTGGCGGAATGGAAGCGCTGTTGTTTTTGTTGTTGTTCTGCGGCACCAAAGGTTGTTTGACTCGTGCCTTACTGGCAGCATTTCCCCCCAACACGCTATTTCAGGTCACGTCGACACTGTTCGGCAACTCGGAGATTGGCGAGTTCTACAAGGTGGTGGACAACGTGGCGATCAGGGGTTGTTTTTTTTTAGTCTTGGACCCCCGGGGGGAGGGGGGTCCGGCCGAGCCCCCCCCCAGGGGGTATACTTTTCGGCGCCGAAAGCGCCAAGAAATTTTTGAAAAAGGTGCTATTTTTTAGCATTTTGGCCATTTCGGGGAAAAGTAAGTGGGTCCCCCGGGACCCCCCCCCCGGTCTGAAAACAACCCCTGGTGGCGATGACCCAGGTCAGCGGCGGCCAGCTGCACCCCACCTCTGCTGCTCCGCCCGCACTCCGCCCAGAGGCCTGGCCCGACCCAATTTCGGCCGCAAAAGCACGTACAAAGTCTTTTCCTTGGAGACCCAGGCGTTCAGGGCGATGGCTTTGCGACCACTCTCTGCTGTATGGACCGCAGTAAGATGTACTACACAGGTTGTGGGCATTGCCAACGGATTGTGTTATCTTACCTACCCCCCCCCGGGAAACTGTCGTGCCCAAGAGCCCATCACGTCAGGGCCT
>CAAHFI010695242.1:0-14073 GCA_900893395.1 Euglena gracilis
ATAATGAAAAGGAACTCTGATAACGCTTTAAACTGGGGTTTCTCCCCAGGAAATCCTCAATGGATTTATTCTGTGTTTGTTTCCCCTCCAATATTTTCCTGAGCAAATCATGCAAAACAGGGGCCACCTGGGTGGTGGCATTTCTTCCCCCTTGCAATTGGTGAACATACCCCTGTAGGTGGTGTTTTTCAGGCAGGGGGTTCCTGGCACTTTAATGTTTATTAATTTGGGCCACCATGTGGCTGAATACCAGTAGGGGGTGACCATCAAAACTTTTTTCTGGGGAAACATTCTCAATCGTTGGAGAAATTTCTAAATGATTGACCAAGGGGGGTTTGCATAAAGCCCCCGCATGTTGTCCAGGGGACATTGGAGGGCATCCACTTCCCTGGCCTCCCAGTGGGATCATCTGGATTCAAGATTGGGCAGTTTTTTGTTGCCAGGGGAGGCAAAATAATATGTTTCCAATTTTTTGAAATCTTTGAATTTCTGCTTTGTTCATTGAAAGAGCTGGGGGTCCAGTGAGTAATCCCCCCTGTCTGACTCTTACCTTCTTATGGGGTATGCAAAGCATTCCTGTGAAGGAACCCAGTTTACTTGTAGATTCAATTTATTTTTCATGCACCCTTTGAAAAATGGCCTTAGAAGGCTGTTGAAAGCGTCCTTTCTGCCCCCCCCCTGTCAGGTAATAATGGATCACCTGATTGTCCACCGAAAGGGACACTGTTTCCCCAGGCCTGCTGAGGCTTTTTACTGTGCTGATGGCTGCGCGTAATTCTTTTACGTTTATATGTAAAATAGAGCTTTCTCTCCAAAACTCCCGGATAATTTCTCCAGTGTGAATGTCCAGTCCCCCCCAGGCATGGGTGCTGCTGTCTGAATGCAACTCCATTGTTGCATTTTGGGGGAAAGGTCTGCCCTCTCAGGTGTCCAGCAGATTTTTTATTTCTCTCAATTGGGCTTTTATGTCCTTTGAAATGGCATGCTTTGAATCCCATGGGGCTGCAGACTTGTTGACCAAACATTTAGATACGGAGTCTGTGAAAGCCCTTAAGAAGGGCAGGACCATGAGGTTGCAACTGATTTGGACCAAAATGGCAGCCAACTGCCTTTTCGACATGAAATCTTTTTTCGCTATTTTCCCAGTGAGGGCGGACAGCAAAAGAGTCCAGAATCTGTAATTGCAATCTTAAATTAGGCATGGCCAGAAAAGGGATTCCTACCAGTGAAACTCTACTTTGTATTTTTTCACAGTGGTATGGAAAACAGTGCATCACTTTGCAGCAGTTGTATCTGGCAAGTTCTTGGATTGCTGTGTTGGGAAGTCTGGAAGGGATTTGGAAAAGTCAAGTTCAAGGTTCAAGTTTGACAGATTGCCATCTGAGATTGGTGAAAAGGGCTTTCCCAGGTGTTGCCGGCGGCCACTGGGGTGCGGCGCCAGGCAAGACAGAACACCAGAAAAGGCCATCCGCGGAATCTTCCGCTTTGCGGAAGGTCCTAGTTCAGGGCTTATATATGACCTCCTGTCTGTGGGCGGGTCCAAGCTTGAACACTTCAATTCCGTATGGCATACACCAATATTTGTTCTTGATTTGGAAGAATTACTGGAAGATAATGGTATCTGGAAAAGTTGCGGAAAGACCCCAGAAACTCAGGTTTGCTTGCCCTGGGGGCCATGGCACAGGTGGTGGGGAAATATGAGGTGTGTTTTCGGGCAAGTACCCTCCCTGTAGCCTGCAAAAAGTGATGCAAGATTTACAATTGCCATGCTGACAAAGGATCTTGTGCAGACCATGCGAAAAGTAGACATTTCAGAAGGTGACAAGATTGATCATCATTTTCATTGATGACGTCTTTGAAATTGAAATTGCAGGTCCTGGTGCTGAGCCGTGAGGCACGTAGTTCGAGAACTTCCAGGTGGAGCATCGAGATGAGCTTTGATGCACGTACTGGAGAACGAGGCGGTGGTCATTTGTGGTTTTGGGAAATTTATCTGGAAGCCAGAATGGTTTACAACTTGTGTGGCTTCCAGGGTTGATCTTTTGACATTTATTTTGAACCCTAAATTGATTAGGACAGTATCTTTGGTGGGGGTGACCAATAAAATGTCGTCAAGGTAAATAAAAACCTGGATTCCTTTTTTCCTCAACTTTTTTTTGAATGTCTTCATGACTGACATGAAAGTTCGTGGCATCACATTTAGGCCAAAACAGCCTGCTTGGATCTCCCAAGTTTGTCCCCCCACTTGATGCCTTAGGAAGGGCTTTAAGGTTGGGTTCTTCAGGTCGATTTTGGCTGCCCATTGGCCTTTCTCCAAAACTGGGAAAATGTTTTGAATGTGATCTAATTTGAAGGATTTCCCGGGGAATTTTTGGTCTATTTCCCTGCAGTCGCCTATGAATCAGCACTTCGTTTGCCCCGCTCCCCTGGTTTTGAGATCAAGAACCAGGGAATTAGGTGCTGGGTCCTAAATCCTGAACCCTCTTCATTGAAAAAGAGTTTTCGTAATCCAACAGGATTTTTTCTGCCAAGGTACAGGTCCGGGCAGGTTCTGATTTTTGGATGCGTGGACAATTTTTGGGGGGTTGACCCAAGGGGGTTGAATGTCATCTTTTATAAGTTGGCAGGTTGCTGGGGCGGGCATTTTTCTGCAACCATTTTAGACTTGTTTTGCAGTCTTTGGTGTAGGGGGGTGTCTCCCCCCCATTTTTCCTCCATGCAAAAAAATCGGCTACCCTAATTTTAGTGCCCATTCAGGCCACCAAGAAAGCGCAAAGAGCAGAGCGAGGTGCATCGTACACCCAGGCACTGACCATGCAGGCAGACAGGCGGCCAAGCACTGAGGGCGAGGCAAAAAAGACGCACACAAAAATTTGTTTTCGAAAGCCTGCTGTCAGCAGGAAATGGGGACTAGGGGAACCCTCCACGTCGCACTTACATCATCGTTTGTCTGTTGCAAATTGATGCCAGAGCCCTCCGGGAGGGCTGTTCACGCTGGGCTGGGACAGAGGCCAAGGCTGAGCTGAATAACCACCACCAAGACGGCGCTCGACATGCGGACTGGGCGCTGCGTCAAGTTGCACAGAAGTGTAAAAAGTGCTCTTGCCATTTTGCTGGGACTGGGCTTCTCAAAAAAATCTCCCTTTGACTTCTTATTGAATTTACTCATAAAATCTTATAACTTGGTACTTCCACTGCACGCAAGCCCATTTGAGGCAAACATGTACAAAGTTGTACGCTGATTGCCTGCAAAGCAAACAACCAGATTTTTTTTTACAAAAATAGAGTGCTTTCGCGCGCGCTACCAGTTGGGCCAGGCTTAATTACTGAATGCGTAGGGACATATTCAATGCCACACTCCCCTTCCCAAAAGGAGGCCCCGTCTCCATACTTGAATTCCTTGGCCATTGGACTTGTCCTTCACAGGGAGGGCGGGGGCATCTCGAAAGAGCCGAACCCTCCCAACCCCAAATTCGCGGACTCGGTCCCACGAATCTCAAACAGGGGGGGGTGGCATCAACTCGTGAGCCACTCTCCCTCACCCCTGTCTCAGGGGTGGGGAATCAACTCGTGGACCAACTCCCCCCACATATCTCTCAGGGGGTGGGGTATAAACTCGTGAGCCAACTCTCCCCACAACTCTCTTGGACGGGGGGGGGCATCAAATCGTGAGCCAACTATCCCCTCCACCCTTCTCCAGGGGTGGCATCAAATCGTGAGCCAACTCTCCCCTCCACTTTTCTCCAGGGGGGGATCAACTCGTGAGCCAACTCTCCCCTCCACTTTTCTCCGGGGGGGGCATCAACTCGTGAGCCAACAACCCCTCCACTTTTCTTGTAAACATGTCGGGTGGGGCATCCTTTTGGACCCAACTCTCCCCGCACCCACCCTCGAACATCAATCACAACCGCGATTCTCACAAATCTTCCGAAAATGAAAATTAGAATTAAATCACGATTCTCGCAATTCTCTGTGAAATCAGATTCTAATTCGGATCTCTATTCCGCCCAAAGCTCGGGTTCTTCACCTGAACGCCGCCTTACCACCCAACTCTTCGCCAGGGGGGGGGGGCGACAGCAGAAAGCGAGGGCACACTCTGATGGGGTTCGGTCTCCAGGTCCAGTCCACCATTATCTCGTAATCGCACATGCCACACCGGGGCATCCCACCAGGGAGCCGGCACAGGCTGTGGACATGGCAGCAGCGTACGTACATACCACACAGGGGCATCCCACCAGGGGGCCGGCACAGGCTGTGGACATGGCAGCAGCGTACATGCCAGGCCGGGGCATCTCTCCAGGAGCCTCACTGGCCCCGGACACCTGTGGCCTGAAGCCGCCTTCGCCATCTCCTTCCGGACGATGGCGCCTTCCATCTGGCAGTCCCATCTTCCTCAATCTCCTTCCACTCATCTCTCTCCTCTCATCTCGTCCTCAAGTCCAGCTTCAGGGCCCAGCACCCAGTTGGGCTGTAAAGCGGTCCAGAGAACCACTTCGGATGGTAGTAGTACCGTCTCGTCACATGGGGCTGGAGGTCCTCCCACATCTTCGTCGTCTTCATCTCGTTGACGTTGGGGATCAGGATCGCCACATCCAGCTGCCCGTACTGGAGGAGGTTTCCGGCCACGTCCACACCTCGGAACAGCAGCAGCACCAACTTTTCCGGCGACAGCGTCAGGATGGGGATCTCCAGCTGCAGCCTCAGCCTCACGTCATTCGCCAGGGCTGTCGCACATGTCCACCAGGGGCATCACCACCTCGGGCATCATGGACTCCATTGGCATGTCGGACTTGGTCATCTGCAGCTTCCCCCGAGCCCCATGCCACAGCTGGGCATGCATCTGGCCGCCATGGCCAACCATGGCCACACTGGCATCACCATCCTCACCACGTGAATGCCACTCCCGGGCATGTCCACGACCACCATGGCCAGCAGGTGCTTCAGCACCATCCAACTTCACCACCCGTCGATGGCGTTCAGTGGAATGTTCCTCCTCACCATGCTGCCACTGGGCTTCAGCATCATGGCCCCCATGGCCATCTCTGGCATGGCCCAAATGGCCATCTCGGGCATGGCCCCCCTGGCAATCTCTGGCATGGCGCCCATGGCTATCTCTGGCATGCTTGCAATGGTCATCCTGGCCACGCCTGACACCTTCTGAGGTCTCGGGCGCAGCGTCACCTTGACCACGTCCTTCTCCATGGGCAGCACTCATACAACTTTGTGTAAAAAGGGCTTTTGCTGGGACTGGGCTTCTCAAAAAAGTCTCCCTTTGACTTCTATTGAGTTTCCTCATGCTGCTCCTCCCCTCCTCAAAAAGATTCCCAAGGTAAATCAGCCTTTGGCATCTGGGAGTCGCTCACAGGTGGGCTTCACCTGTTCCACCCGCCTTTTCTCCGCCCTCGAGCCACACAAGTCTTTTTCGAACACTTGCCGACCCCACCATGCCACTCCCGTGCATGCCGTGGCCCACTGCCTGCGGTTTGTGCACAGGGAGCAATTGGTTCCCTGGAGCAATGACCACTCGAGCAATCGTCGAAGAAGTGCCACCAGGGCCTGCCACACAGGGGGTGGGGTTTGGGGAAAAAGTTACCTGGGCAATCATCCCGGAAGATGTGCCACCAGTACTTGACACACAAACCGGCATGCCACTGAAAATTCGACCCGGACCTTTCGACAGGGGGCAAAAAGAACAAGGCAATCAGGTTAACACCCTCAGTCCTCGAGTTCGCTCAGTCCTCGAGTCGCTTGGCAGCCTTGAGCTTCAGCCTTCTCCTTCTACGCTTCCAACTGGTCGTCTCATTCTTCACTCTCGACTTGGATTCGTCTGCACTTGGCTCAGCCACATCCTTCTTCGGGACTTTCCAGTTGAACGGTTCTTCCTCGTCGGTGGACTCGCATATGACCTTTGACAGCTCCTTCTGGCTTGCTTATTGCACTGCATCACCAGCATGTACACCTGTGGCATGCACAGCTTGAGCATCTTCTCCATCACCACTTCTGGCATGCAATCGGTCCCCATGACCCATCTGTACATCACCACATCCACCTTCATCAACTTTACTGTCACCATGTCCAGGGCTGTAATGCCCGATGCTGGCATCACACACCTCAGCATTTCTCGACTTGTAATATTCATCATGTACAACTTGGACATCTCTGCAAGGTTCATGAACCCTTTGTGTAGGGGGGGGCACTCTGGCCCGAACTTTGTCTTTGCCATTTACAGAATTCACACTTACAGGTTTTTCTGTAGCAATTCTTGTACTCCCCCGCCAGCACAAATCCTTCCCTTTCAGCAACTTTCAGCGCCCAGGGGCCACAGACATTTGTAGGATCTTTCCCCAGGTACTTGACACACTGCCTCAAAATTTCCTTTTCAATCTGCTCCTCCTTTCCCCTTGATTCCTCAATCAGCCAATTCATTGTGCCAAACCTTCCCAAAACCACAGCAAGAAACAAACCAGAAGTCAAAGCCCCAAAGGGTCATACTGCTTGCCACCTGCACAAAGTTACAGATGACAGATTGTGGAATGTACAAATTAGAAATCTCTGGCCTGGCTCTGCTTAAATCTGCTGCACGTCTGGGAGCGAATCCCACTGAAGTTGCTGGGGTTGCCGCGTGTTTAAACCATGCCAAACAGAAGCTGAGCCCCACAGCGGAGGATCACGATGTGACGAAGTCCCTGTCACAACAGCTATTTGGCCTCCTTCTGGAGGTTAAGAAGTCTGTGCGTCATGAAAACGCATGTCCCTTCCAGGGAGCATTGTGGTGGAAGGCCCTGATTTGTTTTCAAGTGGAGATTTCAAGCAGAATTTGGATTTCAAGCAGAGCAACAGAGCATCAACGCTGCATATGGCCTCACAAAAAAAATTCGGACACTTACACCCATTCAGGCCCGCCAAGCAAGAGCAAAGTGCGGACCATTCGGGCTCCGCACTGCGAGATGGTGAGGTCCTGCTTTCATTGCCCGCTGTTCGTTCTGGTGTGTTTGTGTGTGCGCAAGGGTGCTTCTTACTGCTGTTCGTTGCCGGATTTGGCTGATTCCTAATTCTGCCTGTCGACCTCAAGGAGACTGAGTTTTACTGTTACGAATTCAACTGAAATTAGTTACGAGGAGTATTGCATCCACGACGACCGTCACTGTCATCAACTGGTGGACCAAACTTTTTTCGGACGTTCGACTTCAAGGACGAAGAATTCAACTCTTAGAGTTCAATTTGGATTATTCCCCGCGGCATTGCAATTACGAAGACAAAAGTCAACTGCTGGACTTCCATGAAGAATGAACTTCCAAGAAATTCAAACTGCCGGAAGAACTTCAAAGAACTTCCAAGAGAGCAGCTGAAGTTGGGGAAGGTGCAGACACAGCGGCAGCTGCAAAAGCTGGAGCGGTGGGAGCAACACGACAGTCCGGGCCGTCACAACCCCCCCACCCACCACTACATCCAGGATTTCAAAATCACCCACTCAACATGGTAACAGCAGTAGACCATTGACAACTGCGGTCACGAAGGGAAGAAGACAGAAGGGGAGTACCATCTCAGGTCTAACAGATTCCCTCCTTTTTCTCTGTCCCGCCCTTCCAGGGAACAAAGCAAGGGCTATGGCAGCCTTTCAAGAAATATCAGAATTCCAAGGGGTTCAAGGTAGAATCATGGAGACCCCTTTAAAAATGGCCATGGCAGCCATCATTGGACAGGGCCTGGGGCACAGTTTCAAGGCTATGGCAGCCATCATCCAAGAGATCAGGGGGCCCAGATGCAAGGCTATGGCAGCCAGTATCCCATCCTGGAAAGATCCCATTGGGAAAGGGTATGTCCAACTTTCCACCAAGCACCCTCAAAAACAAACCCCCCAGGGGCAACAAGCCAATGCCAACACAAGAGAAGTTCTGGAGAGAAGGCCAATGGAGGCCAGACAGGCCAGATGGCCCTGAAGGCCAATGGAGGCCACCAAGACCATCAACACCACATCAGCCCTTGGGGGGGAGGCCCAAGATTGGCTCAGACAGGGCCCCCCAGAAGGTAATCAGCCCAGGCCCCTCAGCCCTATGTGTACCTCCCCACTACAGACACAGACCTTCCCCCATCGTTCAAAAACAGCGGGAAAGCCTGTCTTTGGGAAGCTCTATGGCAGGGCCAGCTGTAGCCCCAGTGTTGGGGAAGCCAGAGGTGGGGCAGCCAGGGGGAAGGACCCCAGTGATGTGGCCTATGGAATCCCCAGACACGTTACACCCAGGGGTGCCCCCTTACAGGGCCGTGCTGGCCAGCATTCCCCATTGGGTCAAAGCAAGAGCCAGAAGAGTGGTATGAAACCTGAAAAGGGAGGGAGTAATGGCAGATCTTCCCCTCCCCCCTCAGATGTCCTTAAAAGTTGATTTCAAATACCCCCAAGAAAAAATGACTGCCAGAAAATTCTGAGAGAATACAAATGTGCAGGGGCAACCAGGCAAATCCTCCCAGAGGAGGCAAAACATTTTGTCCCTCTTTTCATCATTTCCAAAAAGAGGGAGAAAAGACAAAGGAAATACTGATTTCAGATTGTCGACAGTTAAATCTCCATTTCACCCTCCATAAATTCATACTTGAACACACGGGAAACAACTCCCCGTACTTAAGAAAAGGTTGTTACTGTGAAAAAAAATAGATCTGAAAGATGCCTATTTTAACTTAAAGCTGCACAGCAGCCTGGAAAAAAACGTTTGCATGCAAGTGGGAGGGGGGGAAATATGACAATTTCAAGCTGCATGCTTTGGTATAAACAGCCTGCCACAAAAATGTATGACTCTCAAAGAGTCTGGGAAAGAAAATAGAGAAAGGAAGGAAAGGTAGTTTTAATCTACCTGGACGACATTTTGCTGTTAGCCCCCGGCAAAAACATAGCAGCCCAACATTTGGCAGAAATTAAAAAGGACCTTTTACTGGAAGGTTTCAGATTAAACCTCCCCAAATCCTGTCTGGAACCCACACAGGAAATAAAGCACTTGGGCCCGTGGATCAGTTTGAAAAAAGGCCAACTGGAAATTCCTCAGGAAAAAGTAAATTCCTTAAGAAAGGAGCTAGGAAAAGTGCTCACAGCACAGAAAATGAAGTGCAGAAAACTCAGTTCTATGGTGAGGCAAGTCAGAAGCTATTTAGTCTCAATGCCATTTCTCAGAACTCTGACACATCAGCTTTTCAAAATGGTGGATATGCACACAAAGTGGGGTTTTTGACCACACCCTAACCATTCCCCAGGGGGTCAAGGAACAAATTGTGTAATTAAAAGCATTTTTACAGCCAGGTGTTGGCAGGGCATTTCAATCCCAGGCATCTCAGGAACTGTTCTCAGAAAGCAGCACATGGCAGTGGGGGGGGGGGGGCTGTACAAAAACTCAGGCCAAAAGGTGCAAGGTTTTTGGAGCGACCTGCATGTCCTTCACATCAACCAAAAGGATTTGCTGTCGGCAGAGGAAACAGTAAAAGCTTTAGCAAAGCCCAAACAAACAATTGTCCTTCACGTCGACAGCCAGGTAGCTGTGAGCTTTTTAACAAAATGGGGAGGAAAAAAGCCCTACTTGAATTCCATCTTAAAACCCGTTCTGTACAATTGTCAAGAAAAGCAAATCAATTTGCAGGTGGTTCGGGTTCCCACCCAGGAGCAATTGGCAGACTCCCTGACCAGGGTGCAAAAAGACCCAGGGGATTATGCCCTAAGCCCACACGTTTTTCACCAGATTCTGGAGTTTTTCAAAAAAGACATGAAACAGGGGTGGCGCCGGAGTGGGGGCTCTTTTCGAAATCCACACCCTTTCCGCCGCCCGACCCCGGGCCCCCTGTTTGGCTGGCTTTGGATTCGCCTTGGGTTTTGCCTTTTCCTTGAGCTTTCCTTTCCCACCCATTGGCAGAAAACTTCGGCTCAACTTTTCAAACTTCAGTAAAAGCACAAAACTCACATCTCCAAATCCCCGGTCAGTCCCAGGATCCAGATATACGCCAGGGGGCCACGACCCATGGCCCCAGAAATCAACTCATGAGGTTTGAGTGTACAGAAAAAAACAAAAATACAATGTGCAGCGCGCGCATTATCTGGCGCAGCTTAATTCATCTGAAAGGCAGGGACATGTCCAATGCCACAGACATAACCACAGAGGTGGACATGTTTTGCACACCCAGCAACAAAAAAATCCGCAAGTTCATTTGTCGATTCCCCCACCAAGGAGCTTTGCCGGTGGATGCCTTGAAGGAAGATTTAAGGGGCCTCACCCCTGTTTATGCAAACCCTCCCTGGACCGTCATTCCCCAGTCAATTCAGAGATTAATGTTAAACCCAGACCTAATTTGTCTGTTGATCGTAACCCACTGGGATTCGACATCATGGTGGTGCCAATTAATGGCAAGCAGGCAGCCGGGCAGCAAAGTTTTGCTGGTATCCCCCCAGTGGGGTCTGTACACCAACTGCTGGGGGGGGGGGGAGATGCCCCCCAAGGTGGAATTTGGCCTGCTTGATTGTGTCAGGCAAATAGTACAATCCCAGGAAGTTTAGATGTCCAGTATCGACACTTACAAAAAAAATATGGGAAACGTTCAAAGATACGACTCAGCCTACAGGACATTAGTGGGCCAATTGTTGCACAAAGGAGTGCCCCTGCAGGACTGCACAGTGTACAAGATGGCCGAGGACATCCTTGATCTTGCTGTTCACAGCCTCAACTTTGCAATAAATGCATATGCAGCAGATTTGTTATTCCCAGGGTTCATTGCGTTTTTCCTCTCTTTTGGCTCCATTGAAAAGAAAATGAAGTGCCAATGTCTGCAGGTATGCCCATTTTTGGGACCTGACTGAATTTCTAGAGAACATCATTAGAAATTCAAAACCCCTCTCAGAACTGTTTGTGAAAGAGCTCAGAAACAGGTTCATCATTTGTTGGAGGCTGTTGGCCATCCAAAGGGGTTTAACCTTGCCAGAACCCAGCGAAAAGTAAGTTTCGCGGAGAAAATTTTTTCATTTTGTTGCAAATGAAAGGGTGGCAGTACCCAAGGTGGGAGAAGATTTTGAATTTGCCACACAGCCCCCTCATAATCCCCTGGCATTTATTGAAAGAGCATGTGGAAAGGACAGCCCACATGGTTAGGCAAAAAAATAATTTGTTATGATCTTTGGATGGTAAAAGACTTTTGACATCAGACAAAGTGAATTTCCTCTGTTCCCGCCCGTGGACGCCCGAATTGTTTCAAAACGGCTTTTCGGCTTTTAAGCCGTAGCGAGCGGCGAAAAAGCCGTGAAAAACGGCGAGAAAGCCGTGCCGAACGGCGGAAATGCCGTTTCTCCGGGTGCTTGTGGCAGAAAAGCCGTTTCGCCGGAAACATGGAGCAGAAGCCTGCTCTCCGTTTGTTCGTAGGCTCAAAAGGTCTTTGTGCTTCGCCCTCGGTGTCCCTTCCTTCCTTGGCGGTTTTCCTCGAGGGAGTGCGACTCTTCCCCGGCAGCCGCCGCAAACAAAAACCCACCAATTTTCTTTGCTGTGGCCTTTTTTTGCGACCTGTTGTTTCTCGTTTGATCCGCGAGCATATTTACCAACGGAAATTGCCCCTCAACTAACAAGAAAAAGCAACTCACAACGCAAACTGTTCTTGACAAAAGTGCGGGAGCCTCCGCCGCTTTGTTCTGAAATGAGTGCCGTATAAGCTCTTGAAAAGCAGCATATATTGGGTGCCTGCAGGCCGAATTGCACCATTTCTGGTTCAGCTCTCGGACAAGAAAAAAAACTCCTCTGCCCGCCCCCCCCTTGTCGTACGTACGACCGGGTTCCTGCAACCTGTGACCGGCGGGGGGTGGTCGTAAATGAGGGGTGGACGACAGGGGGGGGGGTATGAAAAAGAGGGTCCAGAATGAGGGGGCTCGCAACCATAATGGACAGAACAAAACATGCATTGCACACACATGGTGGCCATCCGGTCACGATGGCCATCCTGGGTTTGATGGCCATCATGGGTCAGGATGGGCATCATGGGGTCATGATGGCCATCGTGGGTCATGATGGCCATCATGGGTCCAGAAGGACAACAGGACAACCATGGACAGAAAAATGGCCTGAAAATGCTTCACTTTTTCGCAGCAATCTGGCTTGATGGGGAAAAACTGTTTTTTAAGGCCGTTTTATTTCTGGGATACAGCTGTTTTTTTTTGGAACCAGCATCCACAAAAACCTGTGTTTGGTGCATTTTTCAAAGCCCCAAGAGCACAACCGTGGACAGCAAAATGCCCCTAAAATGCTTTATTTGTTCACTTTTTGGAAGAAGCATCAATCTGGGCATCAGTCTGGCTCGATGGGCCAAAAAAAAAAACCTGGGGGAGGGCTGGCCGAATTGCCAGATTTGCCAAAAAAAGCTTTCAGTGGCTGGTTTTGGGGGTGGCTGGGAAAGAAATGCAACCTGCCCCCCCCCCCTCAGGGATAGGGTCCCGGCAGAGAACCCCTTCTGCCCATGAACACCAAAAAACAAATAAAAAGGTCAACAACCAGCCTGGTTGCAAAGACCTTCCAACTGCGCTCCCCAATTCCTCATACTTTCTGCTGCGATGAGCATGACGGCCTTGTGCTCACTTGCTGCTTCCTCTCGTGCGTCTGCTGCTGGTGGTGCTCCTGCTGCTGCCCCATGTGTGACTCCCATCAGTGCTGCTACTTGTAGATCTCGATCTTCTTGACTGGGATCGACGACGTTTATGTTGTTGTAAATGTGGGCTGCAGGCAGCTTCTGATTGGCTGGCTGGGAGAAATAATTTATGAGAGCAGGATGAGGGATTTATTTCAGAGGGAAATTAAATCACGAAGGGGTGGACGGGGGGGGGTGCAAAAAAAACATTGCAATTGGGCAGGTCAAAAAATACACTGCAAGAAAAGACTGCAGAAAACTGCACATTCGCAAACACAGACACTGAAAACTACTTTGAAATGTGGATATGGATGTGACTATGGAGTTCATCCAAAAAATCCATAAAATCCAAATATTTCCCAAAAAATTAAAACAACAAAAACCAACAAAAGAATACCGTGTGTGCGGCTTGCGTGCAGATATTCCACAAAAAAGCAGCACAAAAAATTCTAAAAAACTATCTCAAAAAAATCATTTGATGATGCCCCCAGTGTCCCTTGGGATACTTCACTGCTTGGTGTGTGCTGTGAAACTTCACTCCCCACATCCATCACCACTGCCGGACGTTGAGGAGTGGCTGGGGCTGGGGGACCCATGCAGGCTGCAATGGCTGTGCCCCTGACACGATCCCCATCACGGCGTATGAGCGCTGTTGTATATAAATATTATAAATATTTAGAAATCTCAATGCAAAATGAATCAACAGTACACACACATATATGTAAATTAATATTTAAAGTTATATGTGGTTCGTATATATATGTATATATATATATCTGTGTGTGTGTGTGTGTGTCTGTGTGTGTATACATATATATGATTGGACAACCCACCATGTTTGGCTGGCAAATTGATAACGGCTGGCAAACTAGCGTGGCCAAATCTCCACCCTTGGCCGGCGAACCTGGTGGTTTGGCCAGTTTTGCCTGCCAATGGGGTGACCTAGCCAAACCAGACAGGTCTGCCAGTTACGAGGGAAAGCCAACCGAGCAGGTTTTTAGGCCCAAAAAGAGGAGTAGCCAAACCTCCAGTTCTGCCGGGGGCGTCTGACCTGAATGGATCCAAATAGATTCTTCAGGACGGGGGTGTGTACAACACCCACTGGAAACCCCACAGCACCAGAGGGGCTGGAGTTTTATGGTGAAAAAATTCTGGTTTGCAGGTGGAGGAAGTCCAGCAACTAGGACAAGGGGAAATTTTTTGGGCCTTCCAAGCTCATTATTTGAGGCTGGGTGTCGTATCAAAAAATCTAAAGATTATGGCCCAAACGGGGGTTCACAGTACCTCGCCATCTCGCAGTGCGGAGCCCGAACGGTCTCGGAATCCCACGACACAGGAAGGTGTAGGATACAGGGTGGATACTTGCCTGAAAACACACCTCACCTTTCCCCACCACCTGTGCCATGGCCCCCAAGGCAAGCAACCTGGTAAAGCCTTTTT
>CAAHFI010697155.1:0-10600 GCA_900893395.1 Euglena gracilis
CGGCAGCCGTAAGGCCATGGTACTGTGTATGTAGGTATAAGCCTACGGCCAGATATAGCTCTGAGCCCCATACACAGTACTATGTAAGGTGGTATTCCTACAGATGGCCAACGGCCTCAATTAGGAATACCAAATCCTAATTCTGGTTCTCCTCTCCACAGGTGGTATTCTCTATTCTTTTCTTTCCATTTTGTCTTTGCAAGACTTGATTCCCAAGTTTGCTTTTTCACATTTGAAGTCCTGAAAGGACACTTGTCACTTTTCCTGGTCCGTAGCCCATAGGGCTTCTCCCCTGCCTTGTGCTCTGCCTCTTAATTGGGGAAAAGGGCTTTTCAAATTTTTATATTATTTTATTTTTTTCTTTTCTGTTACTCCAACTTTTACTTTCCTAAGTAGGGCGCCACCAAAGGTGAAAGCGAGGAAAGCAGGGTTGGACGTACACTTGGTAGCAGTTTAGGTTTTCGATCCTTTTGACCGCAAACGGTCGTGTGGTGCCCCGCCTATAGGCGATCACAGGCACTACAAGCCGTTTCCGGCCAAAGCCGTACGCACGGACACGTCCTCTGACGGTTCGCAGTATACGCTGCTTCAAACCTCAGAGTTCGGGTCTCTGCTTACTTCTTATACTTTCCCCTCTTTTTGCACTTGTTTCTGCATTTTACCCCACAATTTACACTTGGTTTTTGTGTTTTTGCCTTAAAAATGCAGAGCACAACCCCCATTGACTATGCTGCATTGATTGGTTCACTTCGTGGACTTGAACCTGCGGCATCATTGACGAGCTCTAATGAGCATTCTCAACCCCATAGGGGTACTCAATCATTGACTCACTTCAAAGGTAATCCTCCTTCCCCGCGTGTGTCACACCTATCGGTGTCTGTGTCGAGTAATCCTTCCCCCGCCCAATGGGCACCCCACACCTGCCGGTGTCCAGCTCTATAGAGCAAACCTCCGCCCAATGGGCACCCCCACACTATCGGTGTCAAGCTCTATAGAGCAGCCCAATGCCCAACAGGCACAACCCCTTTTGTTGGAAAGCCGATCGGCTAACACCCATTCCCCCCGGCGAGATTTCGCACTGGTGCCGATAGGCACATTTGACTCTGAGGCGCATACGCCACGGCAACTGTTTGTGGAAGGTGGGTTAGAAGCACCCTGTTTCTTCCAACCCCCGCCTATGCTCCCCCCACAAGTCCGATTGGACAATTACCCCCACCACCCGATACGGGTCCTTTTCCAGCATTGCCATGGCACCCGGAGATGCGTTTGACAGTTCCGGCTTATACGAGCCCCACGGAGTCCATGAGTAGTGACACGGAAGAATTGGAAACAATTGCCCCACAACCCGTTACAGTTATTCAGCGCATAGTCGCAAATCTCCCAATGGAACACCCGCTAACGCGGCAAATTTCCCATGTCCACAATTGTGTAGCGGATTGCGCTATGACGCTTAACAAGGTTTTGGATTTTGATGAAAACAACCAAAAGGTTGTAGAACACAAGCTAGATTACCTCTGGAGTTATTTGCGTGATGTTGGCCAATATTGCCAAACGAATTTTCAATCTACTAATGTGGATGTAGCAACTTTGCGGCATGGTTTGGACACACATTTGCAGGCACATTTGCCACAACACTTCCAAAAAGTGAGTGAAGCCATGTGTGAGACACAATCCCGCAATGATGCGATTTTTTCCAACATGCAACATAGTTTGCAAGCCTTATCTCATCAATTGGAGCCAATTATGGCAATTTTTCCACAATTGCAACAAAAATTGCATGAACCCCCCATCAAACATCCCGATATGGGACAATTTACCACATTGGAACAATTCTCCACACTTGCATCCGCATTTCAGGAAGCGCAACAGCGCATTTTCCAGTTGAGCGGTGATTCCGCGAAATTTTCCCACTTTTCTGCCCAAGCCAATGAAAGTTTTGCCCCCCGCACGTATGTGCAACACTTGGAGGAAAGACTTTCTAAATTGGAGCAGAAATCCTGCCAGTGTGGTGAAATTCCCGCTGAATTTGCAAGTTTTCACACCCAAATCGCGAATATCGCGAATAGGACTGAGAATTTGCAACAACAGTGGCAAAATGACACAGTGGAAATCCGAACCGCAATCGCGGATTTGCAGAACCGCAATGTGACACCCCGTGCACCATCACCGGATATTAGCGGACTCAAGGCCACCATGGCTGATTTGCACAAACAGTTGCAACAGGATGTGGGTAACATTGAAGCCGCATTGGCTAAGTTGCACACCCGCTATGCGGAAGTAGCTGGTAGGATCCCGGATGTTACCGGCATTCAAACCGCGATAGCGGATTTGCACAAACGCATGCAAGAATTAAGCACAAAAATGCTTCAGGTGCAATCACCACCCCAAGGCACATTGCCGTCACCGACACCTACCCCCACATTCCCAACCACACACTTGGAGCAGATTTGCGCTGAAATGCGCAACGAAAATCACAAAATCATGCAAGGATTTTGTGATAGTCTCATGAACACCGAGAAAACGGTGAAGCAGGATGTCACACAACTGCAAAATGACATTACCGCGCTATCCGCGCAAGTTTCAGTGTTGAAGGAACAGCCAATGGCTGAAAAAGTCCAAGATCCGCATTCGGAACAACCCACCAAGCCATCTCCACAATTGGAGAACATTACCAGCGCGATGCGCGCTTTGGTGACAAGAGTACAGGAATTGGACACAGGTTTTGGTGCAATTTCGCAAGATTTTCAGTCGATTTCCGACAAAATCCCGCTTTTGGATGAGCTACCCTCATACCGTAGGCGGATTAAGCGTTTGCAGGAGGATGTGGGTCGGATAACCGACAATTGGCAGGTTGTAGACCATTTGGAGCAAAGTGTGCATGAATTTGCAACAAACTTGGACCAAATTCACGCACAATTGCGTTCCACCTACCAAAACCCGCAATCGGGTGTAGTTGGCACACTTGCCGCATCTTCTAGCTCAAAAAGCGCTATTCGCGCACCAATCCCCGAGTCCACAGGCACATTGCCACCAAACCGCGTTTCCGCTCATGCGGTGGTCCCCCCATTAGCATTACCAGTCCCAATGGACGCGTTTTCGGATGATGAGTCGGGTTTTCAAACGAAAACCAGACCCACCCCCCTCTTAAATCAAGAGATTCGGGATTCCGAACTAATTCGCGGTATGATCCGCACCCCCACACCGGGAATTGGTCATACCTCCCAAATACGCTTAGTAGCACCAATGGTGCAACCATGTGATACGTCACCCCCACATGCGCAACCGCATCACCATTCGCGCAATCGCGATTCCCCAAATTTGTATGGTACCTATGGTACACTAAGTGGTATGTTCCATGCGCATTCGCAAAATTACCCGAACAATACCCTTAGTGCAACCACAGGAGTACCTGCACATGGTGCGATTTCGCACCCGGGCCCACCCCGCATGAATACCACCGAAGGGCCACGGGTTTCTCAGAAAGATTTTAAAGGCACCATCGCGATAGCGAACAAGGTGAAGCCCCAATGGGACGGTGACCCCACTACATGGAAACAATTTTTCCGTGACTGGGAATATTATTGGGATTTGAAGGGACCCACCCAAGATGACAACCCCGAGGTAATCAAGATGGAATTCATCGATTGCCTCCCAAGGGTTGAAAAAGAACGCGCCAGACAATTGGTCATAGGCAGGCGCATTTCTTTTGAGGAATTGGTCGAGCAATATGCTTCATCATGCTCAAGTTTGGTTTCCAGAATCAGTCTGGAAAACAAATGGCGGCAATTTACCCCCCCGGACCGCAAATGGAAGTCGATAGACTTGTGGTACTCAAAGTGGCTTGCATTGGCAGCCGAAGTTGATGAGTTAGGGGAAACGCAAATCAAAGAACAATTTGATGCGGTATTACTGCGGTACATCCCCAAACTCATCAAAGAAATTAAACGCGAAGAACTTGCGGGACACTTTTTGACTCTCGATGAGAGATGGAACTATGTTTCCAAACAAATGAAGTTATCACAACTTCTGGGTCAGATCGAATCGGCGTACCACCACCACCCCAGTGCTGGTGCACCCACCGGTTCGGTACATGCAGTCCAACGGACTACTTCCCCAAAATCACCAAAATCACCATCGAGTGATTCCAAAACGCGCTATCCGCGCTCAAACCCTAAATCCCCCACACGGGAATCCAAACCGCGCTATTCGCGCTCTTCTGATCAATTTTCGGACAAAGTGTGCTTTTTGTGTAATCAACCGGGACATATGTCTCGCGAATGTCCGAATCCCCAAGCGCGAAAGCGCAGTAAGAGCCCCCGAGGATCCCTTTCTTCCTGGAGTTCGCATTCTTCACAATCTGCGCAATCGCAGAAATCACAAAACAGGTTTGATACCAATAAATATCCGCACTCGCGATCCAAATATTCGCATTGTGGATCCTATAACCACCATTCATCTAATTGTCGCTATGCGACATCTCCCCACTCAAGCCGATGTCACCGCGATATAAATCGCAGTTCAAAAGAACATTCCTCAGCCAAAAGGCAGAAGTCTGTTTTTGAAAAGTCCTCTATCGAGGAAAATGACCCGGCTTGGGGCAGGGAGGGGGATGAGACCCCTTTTAAGAAGGAGCATCATCCCCGCTTGACAGATCGTAAATTCAGAGACGTATATGCGTCAAGAAAGTCGAAGGCTGATATGGCCACCAGTTCGGATTTTGAGTAAAGGTTCCCGAAATCCAAGGATGCAGACTACAGGGGTTGCTAGAAAGGAGGTGACAGGAGTCGCGACCCTAGTCATCGCCTGCCCAGTAACCTTTCTGGTCAGTGTTCAAGGATTATTGGTTCCCGCCACTCAAAATTTTTCCGAATCTCTGACCCATAGATAGTGTTTGTGTTTAACGGTTGTTGATGCACTAGGGGATACCCCATGTGTGTCACTTGTGGTTGAATGGATTTACGCTCCAAGGATGCACACAGCTCCGCAAACTTCTTTCCCCCCCAAAAAACTTCCACTACTCATCATTTTTACATACCGTTTTCGATGACAGCAACACCGTTTTCCACAACACCAACACCGTTTTCAACCTAGGGGTAAAGAGAAAGTGCCCCCCTACCCACCGCATATCCACAAACGTTCCACATGCGGTAGGGGTAACAAGTAGCTTAACCCCCAGCGTTTCACTGGGTTCCAAGACGAAAGCCCTATGGCCTGAAATTCGAATGGTGTCGAGTAGTCGCCCAGCTGCTTTCATTTTTCGTTTTCCACCAGGTTTGTCGATTGCAGACAATCCTGTACACCCCCCGCAGCTCAAATTCGCATACAATTTTTCTTACACACTCCCCCCCCAGACCAACATGCGCGACAAGGACAACTACTCAGCACCTCCCCCCAAGGTGTGCACTCTGGGAGAAATTTCCACACAACCAACAACCAAACACAAAAGGAAATAACTGAAACCAAAACTAACCACCACCCCCCGCGCCTATGGCGCCCCCGCCACTCAAGCGCCAATGGCACCCACCACCCCCCGCGCCTTTGGCGCCTCCCTGCGCATATTGCGCAAAGTGCGTACAGCACAGACGCTGCGCCTATGGCGCCACCCACCCTCGCGCATAGCGCAAATCTTGCGCATAATGCCCCCCCCCTGCGCTTATGGCGCCCCCAACCACCGCGCCTATGGCGCTCACACCCCCGCGCATATTGCGCTCCCCACGCGCATGGCGCTCATAATTGTTTTGCACACCGCGCATAGCGCACCTCCCCACCGCGCATGGTGCGCAGCCCGCAAACAGCCCCCCCCCACAAGATGCGCCCCCCCCCACCCCCCACCCGTGCATAGCACAAATCTCGCATAATTGCGTATATCTTACAAATGGGTATCTGCCCAACCCAACCATATTCTTTTGGGAATAGGTCCCAAAGATGTTTGTGTACATATTTCATGATGGCATTTTTGTTGTTGATATGTAAACCACATGCTCAAAATGCAGATTTGGTTTACTTCAGCAACAAAAGTAGCCGCCCCCCCCCTCTTTGACCACGAACTTGTTGGTCAAATTGGCAAACACCAAAGGTGTTTTGATCGTTCAAGCGCACAATTGTGCTCACTTCAAAGTTATTTGCAAAAACACAAGGTGTGTGATAAGTTTTTGGGATACATTGCAAATACTGCATTTTTCCCATAAACTTGCACAGCTTTGTGAAGAACAGCTATTTTGTTAACAAAATGGCCTTTTTCTTCTTGCAGAAGTGAGTCCCGATAGGGAAATAAGTTGAATTCCTTGAGAAAATGTGCAACATAGTTGCCCCCCCCAAACAAAAATGAAGAAAATTCATTCAAACATGCATTTTTGTGGACTTACCTTAGGTCTATGTGACCAATACACCCTATGATGTGCAAGGCCTATGGGCCATTACCCATGTGGTCCATAGGACCAATTTGCAGAAAATGCAAGGACCAAAAGGACTAAAGGTCCACAATCCATATTATAAAGTGAAAAGTCCATGGGACTCAAAAAATGGCACAAAAAGCCATATTACATGGCTGAAAGTGGCTGATTTGGCCAAAACAAGCCAAATAGGCTAGTTTTATGCAGATTTGCATAAGTGTCACTTTGGCATAGCCTCAAAACCACCACAAAAGCTTCAAAATTTCTGGCACCTCGTGCCATGAGGTTTTGACTGTATGTAGTAGTGCCTATGAGATAGAAACCAAAAGTTGTCTTTGTAGAATAAATTATGGGAGCTTATAGCAAAAGCTCACTCACACAGGCAAAAGATCAAAGACGTATCTCAGCGCCTGTAGCTGGCCGATAGGCCATGTTACCCCTCATTCGAAAGCTCGTTGGACGAGCCGTCCAGCGATGCTATCAGATCGCTGTGACTCTGCACGGTACTCTTATTTGGAGAGATCGTGAAAAATTGAATTAAGCCCAGCCAATTTGGCCAAACCCAATTATTTGAGCCAGATGTTGTACGATCGTGTACCAGACTGGCAAATCAGCCTGAAAGGCTTCTATACTGTACCCTACATCGTTTCTGATGGCTAATTACCATTGGTTACCAGTTTGGCTAATGGCCATTTTTCAGTACCTTTGGCAGCATTCTGCCCATTACCCCCTCTGTATGGGCTATAAGGCCTGGTACAGTTCAGAGGGCTATAGCCCACAATTTGGAGCCATTTCGACTCACTAGAATCATTTTTAGGAGCACTTATGTGCAAATTTTCATTTAAATCATTGGTTTTCTGCACTTTTTGGTGAGTTTTCCCTATTCTGGCACCCATATCCCTAATGGGAATGACCACGAGGCAATATGCCAGATTGGAATGCAAAGGGATATGCTGATAATGGCAATTTTTCCTTTGCTCAACATGTCATAGACATGTTTTACTTGTATTTTCAAGCGTATTTTTCCTTTTTTGCTATATTTTTGCACAATTTTACAGCTTTTTGGGTGATGTGGTGTTATTGGACACCCAAATCCCAAAAACTACACAACAGCAACATGCAGTGTTATTGGACACTCTCAACAAGCACTATGTGCACTTGGCAAATTTGCAGTCTTAAATGACTCAAATGCAACAAAGTTGCACTTTTGGTTACAAAAATGCAATTCCCGACTCAGAATCTGCATTTCTGCCCTAAATCCTGAAAGGGATTTCCCCAAATATCTTATCAAAAGTCAGTTTTTCTCAGTGGCATAGTCACAAATGATGAGATTTCGTCACGAATGGCAGTCTTGCCCCCCCCCGCTTCATCAAGTGGGATCCCCTTACCGATATAATTCGGAGGACCCAATGGTCGTCAACTGCAACACCAATGGTGTCATTATGCAAGGTTTATACGAACCATAGCTCAGAAATGGTGAAATCCAGCTCTTTTTTGACCCACATTTGGGATACCGTGTGCAGATCATCCGCAAATTTTCTGAATGTGGATCAATCGCCACGTGTTCAGCGAATATTTCGCAAATGTGTTCAAAATTTCAGAGCGAATCATCAAATGGTGCGTGCCATAGCACCATATTCATTGATGATTGGTCGTTTTGTGCAGCCCCCCCGTTTCTCATGCATTTTTGTCATTTGTGACCTATTGGTCTGAACTCAGTGTCGCAATATGCGATTTTGACCACGTGTGCGTAATATGCGTACATGTGCAATTTCAGGTTTTTTTTTGTTGGCGAGAGAATATCTCATTACACTAGTGATGTGATGCAGTATACGCTGCATTTCCAAAAAACTATATTTTTTTGTGGCATACCGCTAATGCGAAGAATGTTTCATTTATTTGTTGTTTTCCAAATTTTTCATTTTTCAGTGGTGATATCCACACTTTTATCGTTACCGCCTCATTTGTGGCGATAGCCACCCAATTCTGGCGGATAATTACAGTGCTTGAACCACATTGCATTTTCTGGGTCATCGATCAAGATGACTTAAGTGTGCATGTACCGTTATTTTTCTCATAGAGAAGTTTGTGTGCCGGAGAATCAACTCCCACTTTCACATTTATGCATCCACAATCGCTGTTCGGCGAAATATCTTACATTCCACCGGCATGGTGCAATTTTTGAGCCAATTGCTCTCTCACAACGTGAATATTTTTCTGGTTCTTTCAGAATTTTTCACGTGGAATACTTATAGCCGTAGAAGATTTTTGTGTGCAGTGTCACCGTTCTAGGTGAGATGTTAGTCCTAATGGGACAGTCCAAAACCACATAGTGGTGCATACCGATATGGTACCAATGATTTAAGCCAATCGGCTGGTTTCACAATCGGCACTATGTTCTTTTGTTTTTTTTACTAGCCGCTTTGCAACACAAAAACAGAGATTTTTAGTATTTTTTTAGTGGTATGTGCCACCACCCACTCCAGTGACGGCTTTACGGCCAACTTGTCGAAAAAAAAAAAACTCGATTGAGTTCACGCTTATCACAGAACATGCCTGCCAGACCACCATCATCAAAGTGGTGTTCTGATCTGTGCATTTTTTGTGATATTTTTCTTTTCTTGTGCGCAATATGGGGATACCCACAATTTTTCATACGCACACTTTACTTTTTGAGGTATCATGCCTCTGATTGTACTGAAAGGTACAGAGTGTTGAATTTCGCCGCACAGGAACAATGTTCCATCCTTTTATGTGAATTCACAGTTCATTTGCGGTTTTTTCAAAGTGGTATAAGCCACACCAACCACAGTTGTTCCGTGAATTGGCAGCAGCCTGCCACAATTCCGCATTTTTTCTGCGGTTGTACACCTTAGTGTGATCTTTTTGGCAATATGCCGATTTTTTTTTGTTTCGGGTATACACAGTAGTACTTTTGTGCCATGCATATTCCGAAAGGCAATGTTTCTGGGCTATAAAGCCTACCCCCCCCCATTATTTTTGGCTAATGCCAACCCTTCAGCCTACAGGCTGCACACCCAAGGCACAACTGCCAGATCCACGGTTTTTAGGGCTAATGCCTGCTATTCTGAGGTATACGCCTCTGGGGATAACCCATCGACCAGATCGCGCCAGTGCAGCACTGCGAAGCCTTATGTGCGGTATACGCCGCCAGTAAGAAGACGCACAGCACACGGCGC
This sequence comes from Euglena gracilis, assembly GCA_900893395.1. Classification (NCBI taxonomy): domain Eukaryota; phylum Euglenozoa; class Euglenophyceae; order Euglenales; family Euglenaceae; genus Euglena; species Euglena gracilis. Next base: position 9,593 of record CAAHFI010697155.1, read on the forward strand.
GCACAACGTAATAATTAGGCCAACTTGTTACTTTTCGGCCTTAAGGCCCCCATAAGACTGCCAGACAGCAAAACTTCTGCTTAAGGTCTTTTGACCAGCCCCCACTCCTCTCTCCTTTTACCCCCCTGGGGAAAATATCGCTGTCGCCGGCAGTTGGTTTTGTAAATAGGTCTTTCTCCCTGGTCAGATATGACTGGCCAGGTGCCCCCTCCTTCCACACCCAACCCTTCAATCTTTTCCGATTATGGAATGAGACCTCCCCGCGTGTCATAGACACACCCCAAACTGGGTGGATGGGATATTCTGGAATGGAAACCTTCCAGCCCCCATTTCCCAATGGGCTCTTCCGCTTCCACCCCTTTGCCGCAATAAGTAGGCACCGCATAAGCGGTTAACCACTTTTGCGCGTTCTTGCGTTATTTCGCATTTTCCTTCCCACACCCCTGGTGACAGGAGAACCAAAAGCCGCATACGGCCCTGTGACAGGTCCCCGTCCCCAGGACTGTGTCCGGCATTCCGACTGGCCTGGTCCAGTAGGGAAATCGGGCATAGCCCTGGGAGGGGATGTGTACCAGGCAGCCGTAAGGCCATGGTACTGTGTATGTAGGTATAAGCCTACGGCCAGATATAGCTCTGAGCCCCATACACAGTACTATGTAAGGTGGTATTCCTACAGATGGCCAACGGCCTCAATTAGGAATACCAAATCCTAATTCTGGTTCTCCTCTCCACAGGTGGTATTCTCTATTCTTTTCTTTCCATTTTGTCTTTGCAAGACTTGATTCCCAAGTTTGCTTTTTCACATTTGAAGTCCTGAAAGGACACTTGTCACTTTTCCTGGTCCGTAGCCCATAGGGCTTCTCCCCTGCCTTGTGCTCTGCCTCTTAATTGGGGAAAAGGGCTTTTCAAATTTTTATATTATTTTATTTTTTCTTTTCTGTTACTCCAACTTTTACTTTCCTAAGTAGGGCGCCACCAAAGGTGAAAGCGAGGAAAGCAGGGTTGGAC